>QNTS01002494.1:124166-147989 GCA_003317085.1 Hucho hucho
TGTGTGTGAATGATAATGGTTACAATTTCCTTGGCAGTATGAGTGCAATGTGTGATGTCAAACCTTGGAGGCTACTCTTACCCTAAAATCCTATTTATTTTTTTCAGTTTTATACACAATTGTATTCTGTTAGCTAGACAAAAAAACACTACAGTAACCATTGTCAATGAAGGACTGGGCTAAGACTGAAAGGTGGACATGAGGGATATTTCAATGGTCCTCTGCCATAGTGACAAAACATCTAAACATTTTGACTTGCAGTGCTTACACAATGCCAAAGGGACGAAGCATTTTGGGGGCACTGACTGTTTAAATGAGAAGGAAATTTAGTTTTGACACATGAGTGAACTGTTTTGGGAGAGGTATGAGCTTTTCCAGGTGAACCATGGTGTTGTGCCGAACCATCCACGTTATTTTGGCTAAAGCACCAAGAGTGTTGAGAACGCCCGGTCTGTTTCAAGAAATGAGCCAAAGCAATTGAGAAGGATCTTTGCCATTTTTATGGCACTGACTCTTTATATGGGAAAGGAATTTAGTTTTGAAGCATGAGTGAACAGTTTTAGGAGATATATGAGCTTTTGCAAGTGAGCTATAGTGTTGTGCTGAACTGTAAGACTGTTTTGCCAAATTATCTTAGAGTTTTGAGAATGTAATTTCGGTTTCAAGAAATGAGCCAAACCAATGGAGAAAAACTGTAATACAGTGGCTTGTAGGGCCTTAGAGATACGGACCAAGAACTGATGTCCACTAGAGAGGACAAAAATGAATTGCTGGGTCCCAGGAGGATATGACAGACACTAATTTGCAATATATCCTAAGTCGTTATCTTAGCCTTTATAACGAATAAGGCTTAAGCAGGCAAACAGACAGAGAACAAGAAGAGTGTCAGCAGAGAAGATGTTGTGACAGACAGAACAACAGGGAGGCAAACCAAATGGCTATAGAAGAGGACCAGTTCTAGTGGTGAGTTGTATCTCCAGACAGAGGAACAGTTCTAGTGGTGAGTTGTATCTAGAGACAGAGGAACAGTTCTAGTGGTGAGTTGTATCTCCAGACAGAGGAACAGTTCTAGTGGTGAGTTGTATCTAGAGACAGAGGAACAGTTCTAGTGGTGAGTTGTATCTCCAGACAGAGGAACAGTTCTAGTGGTGAGTTGTATCTCCTCTACATATTGTTTTTGTTTTAAATAAACATGAGCTGTTTAAAAAAAGAGGAGGAGGACCATGTCTCGCAAGTCACTGGTACAGAAATGGTTGAGAAACGCTGTACTGTACTGCCAATGTCATGTGTCAGCACTTGTGTCTAAGCAAGGTGTGTAGGGTCAGGGTGTTTAGGGTGTGTAGGGTCAAGGTGTGTAGGGTCAAGGTGTGTGTGTATGGCTATTGGCTGGTTGGGGGGGTTAGTTGGCGGCGTGCGCAGTGATGTGGACTGGTGTGGATAAAATGCCAGGGCCCAACTCTTGTCGCAGCCCGTCCCTGCTAACGAGACTAGTGAAGAGTCCACCCCTCTAAACAAAAACTCTCAGTCAGTTTCGGGCAAGTCTATGAGCCAAATGTACTCTCCCCTTCTGAAATTCAAAATGGTGATTTGTTCAAATGATCAGTGCTGAAAAATCTGCGCACTGGAACTAAATTACTTGTTAGTCATCACATCCCACAGTCTGTCCACAGATGCTACTACCATTTATGTTATGTGCATCTGTCCACAAGAGATTAGAGGTGAGGTACTGAGATGGTGGGGGAATGGTTGGATTGGGTGGTGAGACAAATGAAGTCATCTTCCTGGGTGTGATGCCATGATCAGTTCAGACTGAGCCTTCAGAGAAGCTCACAGAAGACCATCCCATAATCTCTGAAACTTGGAACCTTGGAAATGTGGAACTTTGGAACATTAACATCTTAAACCTCAGAACCGTGGAGAGAGACGGAGACGGAGAAGGAGAATCCAGAATCCACCCAGCGTTCTGTTGTTGTGATATGTTGATGCCTGGAATGAGGAAGGAGGGATCTGGAGCTTTAGCTTTCATCTTCTCCCATGTGTTTCTAGTCAGGAGAGGAGAAATATCAGCCTTCGGGGAATGTGTGCGTGTGTGTGTGTGTATACAAGCCTTGGTATATGTACAGTATGAGTGTGCGTGTGTATCTGTGTGTGGGTGGTAGTGTGTGGGGGGTTCACTGTGGCTATTTGACAGAGAATCCAGTAGGCTGTATTTGTTTATTTGTGAATCTTTTGTTTCCCTGTCAATCTACTATTCAGTTCAGCATTAAGCCCAGTCACCCCAAGTACAACACTAGGACATTCGGTAATCACCCTTAACTGAAGAGAAACAAACAAACGTTGGTTCATAAGAACTTCTATTCAAAGGTCATTCTATTTCCTGTATCTGTTGATGGTAATTCGAAAATACATTTTTACAATGATCATAAAAAAGGAATATTCATATAATTGCTTTAATTCTGAGTTCATACCCTCAGCAATAATATTGGATAAACAAATATCTACACAAAAACTTAAATAACAGATTGCTTTTCACACCATTCCTTAGCAACGACATCTTAAACAACATCTTGCGATACAGTCCAAGGTTATAATATGTACAGTGAATTCGGAAAGTATTCAGACCCCTTCCCTTTCCCACATTTTGTAATGACATTTTTGCCAATTGATGAAAAATCTATTACATCACGTCCTCTTGATTTATCTAGAGACAAGTGTCATTTATTCCTTTAGATTGTTTATTTTTCTCTCTGCATTGTTGGGCATTTCACTGTTAGTCCACACCTCTTGTTTACAAAGCATAAATGCAATTTGATTTGATTTTGATTTGTTGTGAAGCTGTGATCTGCTTGGTATGTGTATCGTCAATACAGCCCATGACAATAAAGCTTCTGGGAATTGAATTGAAATTAATTGCATTGAATTGGGAGTAGGCAGAGATTACTGAATGAATCTTTGTGTAATGCAAATTTTGGTTGGGGTATTCTGTGAATTATGTAAATGTTGGTTTGTGTAATTTTTCTCAATCGCGTACGAGCTATTTTTGGATCTGTTTTGAAATCTATAGCAGAACAGCAATGCTTCTGATCATTTTCTTGCCATAGTACCTGACTTGCAAATCTTAGACCACCTTTTTTAAAACTTTAAATACAAATGTCATCAGCGAATATAAAATTCACTCTTACAGTCAGTGTTCTGTTCACAGAATATAACACAATGTTTTCATCAGAAGAAAAATGTGTACAATTGTGTTCAGTGTTTCAGTCAATCGGTAAATAACCCCATCAGTGTCATACCATCTTCAGTATATGGAAAATATGTAGGCAATGGGGACTGTCTAATTGTTATTGGACAAAACCTTGACCAAACCAGGCTTTGTATTGAATAAATGAAAACGTATTGTGATGATGCTGATGAATGAATCCTGCACAGAATGTGCTTCTTTTTTATGAAATGTGTTTTTTATCAGGAATAATATTTGATTTGATGTGTATGACATTGTTTGGTGAACGATGTACAAGGAGAATTATGTCCCATAATGCTGCACCTTTGGATAGTTGTTATTCCCATTCAGATCATTATGATTTAGTGACGGCAAAGAACATGTAGTGATCTGCTGGGATTTTTTATCTTTCTGGTTTGTCGGCTTGGACTCAAGGGATTTATATGGCTGCGTCATTTTTTTTGTGTTCTTTTATTGAATCTATTTAGCATTTTGAAGGCAACTACATTTTGAAAACACAGTTATTGTTCTGTCTTGTGAAATGTGTTTTTACAAATCTGCAACATTGTCCCCCCCCCAAAAAAATGCCTGTACACAATTGAGAAGAACTGTAATAACAGTGGTGGTGGTTGATGTACTTTCTGGGGGTTTGCGTATTTGGGTAGTTTTGTGGGAAACTGGTGTGGGTGGGGAATTTGACATTTCCTATCTTCCCGTCTGTCACACTGTGCTGCCTATCAGCCAGCTAACCATACTACCAAATATTCAACTTATCTAAAATGGGTCCTTGTCAGCTTTCCTTTGCTGTCCTGTTTTCAAATCATCCTGCATCTGTGTACTGTATATATACATATATAGGCAGTCACATATAGCTGCAATGCACGCACGCACGCACGCACACACGCGCACGCACACACATACACACACACACACACACACACACACACATACACAAGTGATGTCTTATCTAATCCACTTAAGATGAATGGTCAAGTTGGTTAACAACAGCTTTTTCCCGCTATCTAGAGCCATAATCATTAAGTCTAATTCTATGTAAAAAAAAAAAATGTATATTTTTCTGCATAGATTATCCTAACAATGCTAGATTACAGAGACATAATTTATAAATCGTCAGGTAAGGGTGCTCTCGAGCAGCTAGATGTTCTTTACCATTCGGCTATCAGATTTGCCACCAATGCTCCTTATAGGACACATCACTGCACTCTATACTCCTCTGTAAACTGGTCATCTCTGTATACTCGTCGCAAGACACACTGGTTGATGCTTATTTATAAAACCCTCTTAGGCCTCACTCCCTCCTATCTGAGATATCTACTGCAGCCCTCATCCTCCACATACAACACCCGTTCTGCCAGTCACATTCTGTTAAAGGTCCGTAAAGCACACACATCCCTGGGGCGCTCATCTTTTCAGTTCGCTGCAGCTAGCGACTGGAACGAGCTGCAACAAACACTCAAACTGGACAGTTTTATCTCAATCTCATAATTCAAAGACTCAATCATGGACACTCTTACTGACAGTTGTGGCTGCTTTCCGTGTTGTATTGTTGTCTCTACCTTCTTGCCCTTTTTGCTGTTGTCTGTGCAACATAATGTTTGTACCATGTTTTGTGCTGCTACCATGTTGTGTTGCTACCATGTTGCTACCATGTTGCTACCAGGTCCCAGTTGTAAATGAGAACTTGTTCTCAACTTGCCTACCTGGTAAAATAAAGGTGAAATAAATAAAAAATAAAAAAATGTTGTGTTGCTACCATGCTGTGTTGTCATGTTTTGCTGCCCTGCTATGTTGTCTTAGGTCTCTCTTTATGTAGTGTTGTGTTGTCTCTCTTTTCGTGATGTGTGTTTTGTCCTATATTTACATATATATATATATATATATATATTTTTTTTCATTTTAATCTCAGCCCCCGTCCCCGTCCCCGTCCCTGCAGGAGACCTTTAGTCTTTTGCTAGGCTGTCTTTGTAAATAAGAATTTGTTATTAAATGACTTGCCTAGTTAAATAAAGGTTAAATAAAAATAAATAAATAAAAATTTAAACTGGGAACCTATCTAGCTGGCTAGCTCGAGCTAACTTCATAAAATTGCTAGCTTGATCAAATTAAATCAAATCAAATCAAACTCTGTGTGCCACTCTATATTCCCTCCTCCTCCACTGACGCTGCACGCACCAGAGTATCCAAAATCCTTCCTAGGCGTCTCCTGCACCATGCACCTTGGAAGGAACCACTTACAGTGCATTCGGAAAGTGTTCAGACCCCTTGACTTTTTCAACAATTTGTTACGTTACAGCCTTATTCTAAAAGGGATTAAATAGTTTTTTCCCTCATCAATCTGCATACAATACACCATAATGATAAAGAAAAAAAAGTTTTTTATAAAGTTTTGCAAATTTATAAAAATGAAAAAATGAAATATCACATTTACATAAATATTCAGACCCTTTACTCAGTACTTTGTTGAAGCCCATTTGGCAGCGATTACAGCGTTGAGTCTTAATGGGTAGGATGCTACAAGCTTGGCACACCTGTATTTGGGGAGTTTCTCCAGTTGTTGTCAGCAGATCCTCTCAAGCTCTGTCAGGTTGGAAGGGGAGTGTCGCTGCACAGCTATTTTCAGGTCTTTCCAGAGATGTTAGATCGGGTTCAAGTCCGGGCTCTGGCTGGGCCACTCAAGGACATTCAGAGACTTATCCCGAAGCCACTCCTGTGTTGTCTTGACTGTGTGCTTTGGGTCATTGTCCTGTTGGAAGGTAAACCTTCGCTCTGGAGCAGGTTTTCATCAAGGATCTCTCTGTACGTTCATCTTTCCCTCGATCCTGACTAGTCTCCCAGGCCCTGCCGCTGAAAAACATCCCCACAGCATGATGCTGCCACCACCATGCTTCACCATAGGGATGGTGCCAGGTTTCCTCACCTCTGGAGGACAAGAGTTCAATCTTAGTTTCATCAGACCAGAGAATCTTGTTTCTCATGGTCTGAGATCCCTTTAGGTTCTTTTTGGCTAACTCCAAGCTGGCTGTCATGGGCCTTTTACTGAGGAGTGGGTTCAGTCTGGCCACTCTACCATAAAGGCCTGATTGGTGGAGTGCTCCAAAGATGGTTGTCCTTCTGGAAGGTTCTCCAAAATTGAAAAAAAAAAAAAAAAACAATAAATCTGGACAAATCTAAGGAGGTACGAGCCTTTTTGCCCCCAGCTGGATGTAGAGTCAACAATGCATGGTGTCGTAACGAAGTGTTTTTGTACCTCATTAGCTTTGGAGTTTTGGACAAAATAATATAAATGTATAGCTTCAACAGCAGCACTAGCTCAGTATACAATGTAAGTATGTTTGAGAGAGGGAAGAGAGAGGGAAGAGGAGAGAGAGGGGAGGGAGATGGAAGAGAGAGGGATACGGAGTAAGAGAAAGAGAGAATGGACAGAGAGAGGAGAGAGAGAAGGGAGAGAGAGGGGAGAGAGAGGGAAGAGGAGAGAGATGGGAGAGAGAGGGAAGAGGAGAAAGAGGGGAGAGCGAGGGAAGAGGAGAGAGAGGGGAGAGATAGTAGGATACGGAGAATGAGAACAAGAGGGAGAGAATGCAAGAAAGAGAGAGAGAGAGAAATAAATAAAGAAACATAGAGAGAGAGAGAGAGAGAGAGAGAGAGACGCCATCAAAAGGAACATAATATTTGACATTCCAATCAGGATCTGGTTAACAAGTACTTGAATCAGTAATATAACCCATTGCCCTTTATGGTTGTGAGGTCTGGAGTCCGCTCACCAACCAGTAATTCACAAAATGGGACAAAGACCAAATTGAGAGTCTGCATGCAGAATTCTGCAAAAACACCCCCAGTGTACAAAGTAAAACACCAAAGAATGCATGCAGAGAAGAATTAGGGCGAGATCCGTTAATCCAGAAAAATCTTCAACCCCCTAAAAGGAAGCGATTACCAAACCTTGCATAACAAATCCATCAACCAACAGAGAGATTAATCAAGAGAAGAGTCCCCTAAGCAAGCTGGTCCTGGGGCTCTGTTCACAAACACAACAGACCCCACAGAGCCCCAGGACTCCCGAGTGGTGCAGTGGTCTAAGACATTGCATCTCAGTGCAAGATGTGTCACTGCAGTCCCTGGTTTGAATCCAGGCTGCATCAAATCTGGCCGTGATTGGGAGTCCTATAGGGTGGCGCACAATTGGCCCAGCGTTGTCCGGGTTTGACTGGGGTAGGCAGTTATTGTAAATAAGAATTTGTTATTAACTAACTTGCCTAGTTAAATAAAGAAAAATGA
This sequence comes from Hucho hucho, assembly GCA_003317085.1. Lineage (NCBI taxonomy): Eukaryota > Metazoa > Chordata > Actinopteri > Salmoniformes > Salmonidae > Hucho > Hucho hucho. Next base: position 131,683 of record QNTS01002494.1, read on the forward strand.
CAGCAACACAGTTAGACCCAACCAAATCATGAGAAAACATAATTACTTGAGAAATAGGAAAGAATTTACCAAAAAACAGAGCATAGTGGAATGCTATTTGGCCCCAAACACAGTGGCAGAATGACTGACCCCAAAATTAAGGAAAGCTTTGACTCATTGAGCATGGTGTTGTTATTGAGTGGCTGCCGTAGGCAGACATGGCTCTCAAGAGAAAACAGGCTATGTGCACACTGCCCACAAAATGATGTGGAAACTGAGCTGCACTTCCTAACCTCCTGCCAAATGTGTGACCATATTAGAGACACATATTTTGCTCAGATTACACAGACCCACAAAGAATTCAAAAAACAAATCCAATTTTGATAAACTCCCATATCTACTCGGTGAAACACCACATTGTGCCATCACAGCAGCAAGATTTGTGACCTGTTGCCACAAGAAAAGGGCAACCAGTGAAGAACAAACACCATCGTAAATACAACCCATATTTATGTTTATTTATTTTCCCTTTTGTACTTTAACTATTTGCACATAATATGTGTGCCCATATTCTTTTGGAACTTTTGTGAGTGTAATGTTTAATGTTAATTTTTATTGTTTATTTCACTTTTGTTTATTATCTCTCCTTCTGCCCACATCACCCCCTATCAGGTGGAACCTCTGTCAGGTTGGGCCTCGTAGGAGGGGGAAGCCATTTAGTGACTGACATGACTCTATCACTTGCTGATGTCAGTGAGCCGAATCACCATCAGTTATCATGAAGCGATCTGAGGGGCTGAGAGAGAGGGAGGGAGGAAGAGAGGGAGGGAGGAAGAGAGGGAATGAGGGAGGGAATGAGGGAGGGAGGGAGGAATGAAGGGAGGGAGGGGGAGGGAGGTACGAAGGACACAATGAGTGAGACAGTGAAAGAGACAGAGACACAGAGATAAATGAGAAAGTGAGAAAGCAAGAGAAGACAAGAAAAAAAGAGTAATTGACAAATAGAAAATGAGAGAGCGAGATACCTCCTGTTCCTTTACTTTCCTATAGATTTAGAAACCCCTTGGTGACTAGCTACCTGTGTGTGCTCACGCGTGTGTGTAATGTGTATGTGCAGAGAAAACCTCCGACATCAAAGACAACAGGCTAATGCTTGAGCTCATCTCTTAGAAATGTGCAGCAGGCTGACATGCAGGGGGATGTTGGGTGAGAAAGGGGCAGAGGGGGGAGTGATTTTTGGGATTAGCAAGATTTAAAGCAGGAGAGGGTTATCAGTCCATGCATGAGGGGGCATGGCGGGGGCAGGGGTGAGAGATTCCCAATTCTTTGACGGTATGTCAGGTATGGTGTGAGGGGGAAAGGTCAAGATTCTCCCAAATATGCATACTTAGGGTATGTGTCAGGTGTGTGTCAGGTGTGTGTGTGTGCATGTGTGTGTGGTACATACTGGGGATTCTTGGGTTTGAGAGCTGCTTGCAGGAGAAGAGAATACCTGGTTTAGAGGTGAGTCACACAGGAAGTTAATCATTCTGACATTTAGATATAATCAAACACTGCTTAGATAAAAACCACACACACGCACGCACGCACGCACGCACGCACGCATGCGCACACACACACACACACACACACACACACACACACACACACACACACACACACACACACACACACACACACACACACACACACACACACACACACACACACACACACACATCATGTCCCCCTGTTTCGAACACCTCTCACTTTGGCCTAATTCACTGATTCACCTATAAATGAGGAGAAATAGAGACAAAAAAATGAACAAGGTGGCAGACATGACAGGACACAAACAAATTTAACTGAGGTGAAAACAGGCTGGAGAGGAGAGATGGCTGCAATCACTGGCGGCCACCATGACAGAATGACATAACTTCTATGGAAAGACTTGTCATTTAAGGCATCTAGAAACCGTTTCTGGTGAAAGCAACTGTCTGAGAATGAGTTTCAGTTATTGAAACTGTCTGAATACAAATGACTGATTCGGAGTGTGAAAGCGAGTGAACGTCGACCGTTTGAATGGAGCTTCTGTGGTTTGCTTGGTTTCTCTGAAAGTGTGTCTGTAAGTATACTTTATAAGGTCAGTGTTGATGTCACTATGATTCCCCCTAATGAAAGTTTTGATGTCTTCCTGAAACAGGACGGTCCTTAATGTCATCATATTGTCATCTTTCAAGGAAACACCCAATTTATGTCCAGGTGCCTTCAGAAAGTCTTCACACCCCTTGACTTTTTCCACATTCTGAATTTAAAATGGAATTAAATTGCGATTACAGTTTTTACAATCACTTTGGCACAATTTTTTCAAAACTCTAGACAAAACTCAAAACGGTCATCACTTGTAACACAGGCTGTCCAATGTTCACGACATTGCATTGTGCATTCGTATCTTTAAAGAAACCTTGCACTTGCAGAATCATTGGTTCAAATAACTAATTTATCATGAAATACCATAGTGTCATGACGTTGGCCTGTTGGTGAGGTTTATGACCCCCATAAATACCTCCCCCCCTTTTCTCTCATTAGAGGTACTAATGAAAATATGTTTGTTAACATGGAGAGAGTATGGTAACGTCAAAAGGGTGGGGACAGGAACCATATGTCGGTAATCCAACCATCTGAAAAGATGCGTTGGTACTCAGGGAATATGATGTCAGAACAGTTGGCATCTGGGACATTTTCACTAATGACAGGATGACATAAACTGTATCTCGGAAAGTCTACACATTCTAGGTATCAGATTCACATGGAATTGTTGTGCAATTTAAATGTTAATTATGAAACTATTTTTGTGGAAAGATGAAATGTAATTTTAGCTCCTAAATAAGATAATTGGTTTTCATGAGTGAACTAGGCTCGACTCAGTGGCCCTGCCCATGTGAACAGACATGGGTTGTAAACTATGAAACATGCCCTCTCTCCTACCACTATATAAGCCCTTTACAAAATAATAACTTTCTGTTCCGAGGACGCGAGGACGACGGTCCTCGACGTTAAAAGGGCTAATCATTTTGTGTTCCAAGGACGTGAAGATGACGATTGACACTCCGAAAGGATGAATTTCGACGATACCAGCCAGAATATAGCACGAGCTTAAAAGTATGGCAACTTGGTATGAACTTTGAACTCTCATTCACTCCAGAAGTGATACCTCCTAGCCGCCGCAAACGTGGGCTAGGAAAGAACAGACAATCTCTTCAGAAAGACAGAACGGATACTACCACGTATCCGTTCTACCACACGACGACGGTACTACAACGTATCTAACACCAGAGACATCCGACAGAGAACAGGAAGATCGCTGTTGGGCAACACGGCCTTCCATCTACAACCAACCTATTGAGGCGCAGCTCAGAGTAAATATGTCTTGCATTTTCCTTTTCCAAACGGGCGGTTATTTAGAATGCATAAGATTCTGTATTTACGATAGCATAGCTTCAAATCCCTTTTTTCTCCAGTCTTCCCGCGCTTTCATTCAAGCCAACCCCCTCTCTTTGTGTAACCAACCGTCATATCGGATCCGTCCACCAGGGACGTTCTTCATGTATGACATAATTAGTAATCAATGTATGATCCATCCTGTGTATATGTAATTCTGTGTGATTATTAGGTATTTAGTAAATAAATAATTACACCACATTTTGTTTTGCTGATTCAACTTGTTAGCCAGGGTTCGTGAAGAGAAGAATTCTACAATGTTCAGATGAGACTGAAATAAGGTGATGATTATTGATTGACTGCCATTGATGTAAAAGATTACCAGATCTTTAACTTCTCAGGGAGCAGCTCCTGAGGTGACGGTTTTGGAGAGCCTGGCGTGCCCAAAGTAAAATGCCTCCCATTCAGGCCCAGAAAATAGGATATGCATATATTTAGTACCATTGGATAGGAAACACTCTGAATTTTCCAAAACTGTTAACCATTTGTCTGTGAGTGAAACAGAACGGATATGGCAGGCAAAACCCCGAGGAATTTCTGTCCTGGAAAAAGTGATTTTGACACATTGCTCATTTGGGAACCCCTCCCTCATGAAAATGACCATATAAGGGCATATGAATGCAGTACACATCGCTTCCTTATGATGTCAGCAGCCTCGAGATGGTGTTTCCCTCCATTTTGGATGCTTTAGACCAGAGAAAACGACCAAACAAGTGGGTCCCCCCTTGATGACAACAGTACCCAGGGCGCGCGCCCGAGAAGTCGCGCAGTGTCTTATTTACCGTCTTTAGAGCTCAGTTTATATTCCGGTTGATTTATAATAGTAAATATACGTAAAAGTGTTCCTAAGGATACATTTAAAACTATGTTTGAATGTTCTTGGACAAGTTTATAGGTATAAGATGAACGAGNTGTCTTCGTTGGACACTTAGGATGACCTCAGCAGAAGTTCTTCAACAGGTAATTGATTTGTTTTCGCTGTGAAATGTGTTATGTGTGTGCCACGCTGGCTAATGAATTCATGGCTATGAGAAAGTATGTGAGGTGCTGTCCTCAAACAATCAAATGTAGAGCTTTCGCCGTAAAGCCTTTTTGAAATCTGACAACGCTGTGATATTGCCAAGAAACAGAGCTTTTGATGAGTATGAAACACTTGTATATTGGTAGATGTTTAATAATTAAACTTTGGGATTTTGAATTTGGCGCTTTACATTTTACCTGGTGGTGTCGGGAGTGGGTAGCGACCCACCGCTCCCTGTCTAGTTAAGAGTTTATTCGGAAGATAACAGCTCTATAAACATTATTTCGTGGTGCCCCGACTTTCTAGTTAACTTCTTTGGGAGCGGCTCCCGAGGTGACGGTTTTGGAGAGTCTGGCGTGCCCAAAGTAAAATGCCTCCCACTCAGGCCCAGAAAATAGGATATGCACATAATTAGTACTATTGGATAGGAAACACTCTGAAGTTTCTAAGAGTGTTAAACTATTGTCTGTGAGTATAACAGAACTGATATAACAGGTGAAAACACCAGGAATTTCTGTCCTGGAAAAAGTGTTTTTGACACAGTGTCTCATTTTGAACCCCTCCCTATTGAAAACAGACATATATAGGAGTAAGATTGCAGTACCTATTGCTTCCACTGGATGTCAACAGTCTCTAGACAGTGTTTGGTGATGTTTAGTTGCTCTGGATGGTAATAGAAGAAGAATTTCGAACTGGTCATCGGATGTAAACAGAAGAGGATGCGCGTTCACGGGCTCGCACGCGCTTTGGTTTTTTCCTTTCCTATCGTCCAGTTTATAATCGGTTGAAATATTATAGTAAATATACATAAAAGTGTTCCTAAGGATACATTATCAATGATGTTTGATTGTTCTTGGACAAGTGTATAGGTATAGGTTGAACGCGTTCTCTTCACGGTTCAATGGGCGAGTGGACGCTGTATTTTATGAACATAATGCGCCAACCAAACGGAGATTTATGGATATAATAAATGACTTATTCTAACAAAAGAACCATTGGATGTCTTCGTTGGACACTTGGGAAGCCCTCAGCAGATGTTCTTCAAAAGGTAAGGGATTTGTTTTTGCTGTGAATGTGTTTTGTGTGAACCACGATGGTTTATACATTTATGCTAATGGTAAAAATATTGGAGGTGCTTCCCTCAAACAATTAAATGTTGTGCTTTCGCCGTAAAGCCTTTTTGAAATCTGACAACGCTGTGATATTGCCAAGAAGCAGAGCTTTTGATGACTATGCAACACTTGTATATTGATGAATGTTTAATAATTCAACTTTGGGATTTTGAATTTGGCGCCTTAAAATTTCATCGGGTAGTGCCCCACCACTCCCTAAGTAGTTAATTAATATTACATGATTGGTTAATCAGGACTAGTAGAGAGAATACTATACACAGTGGCATCATTGAACAAAATCTGAAATGTGTTGATGAAATACAATAAAATCAACACCAAAAAATATTTCACCTTTATTTAACCAGGTAGGCTAGTTGAGAACAAGTTCTCATTTGCAACTGTGACCTGGCAAAGGTAAAGCAAAGCAGTTAGACACATACAACAACACAGAGTTGCACATGGAATAAACAAACATACAGTCAATACAAAAAAGAAAAGAACTACAGTAAAACATCAACTGCAGTGTTCCTCACCTGGCTTACTGTAAAAAGCAAACCAAAGGATTGATTACTGTACTTCTATATTTCCATCAACCCGGTCTTGTGGATTTGGCCACAGGTTCTCATCCACATCACAATATATGTTTTCATAAGCCAAACATCTTGGGAAGAATCTTCGGGCGTGGCGAATCCAGGCCTGACACTGGTCTGCTGTGATGTCATTGCATGCGTCATCCATTGTCTGGAGAAGGGTGGCTTGTTCGTGAGGGCGCCTATCATATACCTTCCACCTCTATGTGGAGAAAAAATTGTTTCATAGTCGATATATAATCATATTTCATGACAGTGTAACGGTTAGCTTTTTTTACAGAAGGATGAAAGAACACAATATGTCTGTCAGGGAATGCTATTCTGATATGTCAGATGAAGAGTTAGACCGGAAAGTCAGGGCCATTAAGACAAGGATGCCCCGTGCCGGCTTTAGAATGGTCAAAGGAAGTCTCCAAGCAATGGGCCATCGTGTACAATGGCGAAGAGTTAGGGAGTCTTTGCAGTATGTAGATGGTGCAGGTATCATTGCCAGAATGATCCAGCTTCGTTGCATTGCTCGGCAAAGATACTCTGTTCCTGCTCCCCTGTCTCTCGTCCTAATTTTCAATGATGTATTGGAGTTGTTCTTCATCAACTGGTAATACTTAAATAACGAAGCAGGTTAATAGATTAAACATTTCACTTTTAATTCCAATGCTTTTTTTTCAAGATACAACATTGTCATCTTTGGCGGTATAGATGGATTTTCAAGGAAGGTAAGTATATTATTTTGTATGCATATTGCATATTTCCCATCACCTAATGAACAACCACAATAGCAGCCTGGTGTTAAGCGTAGGCTACCTCTTGTATAGATGTTCTATCTGGACACTGCGGCCAATAACTAAGCAGCAACTGCTTTTGGATACTTTATGGATGGAGTCGGCAGAAATGGATGGCCTTCAAGGTAAATATTGATATAGTAGAATTTTAAAAATAATTACTTGTATTATGCATATTGTAACATCTTGTGAGGAGTTACTTTCTGTGTAAAAACCCTTGACATCTTCCTCATCTCCTAAGATTGCCTTCTGTGCTGTATTGATGTAGCCTGAAAATGACATCTGCTGCTTTAGATTGAATGGTCATATCTCAGTTATTGTTTTCATATCTACAAAAAATACGTTATTTTCTTTACTTTCATAGTGCGAGCTGATCAAGGGGTCGGAAATGTAGATATTGCCAGATGTATGTTCAGTGTCCGAGGAACAGGCCGTGGAAGCTTTATAGATGGCAAAAGTATCCATAACCAGAGGTAATTAAACTGTTCTGTGTTATTTTTCTCTCTTCCTCTCTGCCTGTCTTGTTATACATGGAACCTGTCTCAAATGCATTAATTAAAAAAACCTTAAGATGTCAGCTGCTAATTTTAAGATTTACAGCACATAAACACTCAGTCATTTTCACTGGACTATCAAGCCCCTGTTGCTGCTAAGTCATGATTTCCCTTGGGGTTAGCCTTGCAATAACCAAGTGGTGAGACACATAGCCCTCTATATTTAAATGTTTCAGGTACACTCAGATAGGTGTCTGCGTCACATACAGTCAGTAACCACTCACAGAGGCACACACAACTTGCATTTCTATAACTGCAGACCCACCTCAGTGTTCACTATTCATGGAGGAAGCCCACAGGACCACAGAGATTAGGATCCTCCCCCCACAAAACCTTTTCTTTCTCTCTGTTAGAGTGGAACACTTATGGAGAGATGTTTGGAATGCTGTGACATGTCAGTGCTACAACTTGCTACACAGTTTGGAGGAAGAAGGCTACCTTGACCTGTCAAATTCTATCCACCTCTTCTAAGTGGGATATGTGTTCCTACCTCGTCTGCGGGCAGATCTGCAGCACTTCACAGAGAGTTGGAATAATCACCCTTTAAGTACAGAGGCGAACCTGACACCTCACCAGCTATGGCATATCGGAATGCTTCAATCACCTGTGTCTGAGCCAGACTACGCAGAGGTATGTGTCTGTGTAATATGAGAATGGCTTGACAGATCGTCCTTAAAATTTATCGTCACTAATTCAGATTTGTTTCTTTTGAGCATTCCAGATACAGCAGGTGGAGGACCTGCTTTATCAGGAGGATAATCTGGATTCTGTAAACACTGACAATCGGGTCATTGTTCCTGACATCCCATGCCCCCTGTCTACTGAGAATCTTGCTGTGCTGCAACGTCAAGTGAACCCCACCACTGACACCTCATCTTTTGGTCAGGACATATACAGTTGAAGTTGGAAGTTTAGCCAAATACAAACTTCTTAGGGATCGATGGGATGCTAGCGGTCCACCTACGACAACATTGGTGAAATGCAGAGCGCCAAATTCAAATTACAAAAATAGTAATATTAAACATTCATGAAAATACAAGTGTTGTACACCATTCTTTAGCTTAGAATCTTGGTAATCGAACCGCGTTGTCCGATTCACAATAGGCTTTACGGCGAAAGCATAGCATTTGATAATCTGAGGACAGCGCCCCGCATACTTGCTGCATATAAATATATTTCAAACGAGCACAGGCGTCACAAAAATCTAAAATAGCGATAAAATAAACACTTACCTTTGAAGATCTTCCTCTGTTTGCAATCACAAGGGTCCCAGGAACACAAAGCATGGTCGTTTTGGTCGATAGAGTCCCTCTTTATATCCCCAAAACTCTGTTTGGTTGGCGCGGTTTGTTCAGTAATCCACCCGTTCCACTCGTTCAACATACAGACAAAGGAAACCTAAAAAGTTAGCGATAAACTTCGTCCAAACAAGTCAAACAACGTTTCTAATCAATCCTCAGGTACCCTAATATGTAAATAAATGATAATATTTCAGACGGAGAATAGCCTGTTCAATAGGAAAGAGCGCGCACAGTCACGTGCGCAAAACAGTAGTTTTAGTTTCAAAAGCCACTTGTCAGAACTTCTATTTCTTGTTCGTTTTTCAAATAACAAGCCTGAAACCATGTCTAAAGACTGTTGACATCTAGTGGAAGCCATAGGAACTGTAATCTGGGAGCTAATTCCCTCTATAGTGAATAGCAAGTCAATGGAAAAACTGTGACATTAAAAAAACACATTTAGATTTTCCTCTGATTTTCACCTCCCATATCAGTTCTGTTATACTCACAGACATTATTTTTTAACAGTTTTAGAAACTTCAGAGTATTTTCTATCCAATACTACAAATTATATGCATATCCTAGCTTCTGGGCCTGAGTAACAGGCATTTTACTTTGGGCACGCCAGACACTCCGAACTTCCGAACACTGCCCCCTAGCCCTAAGAAGTTAAACTCCGTTTTTCACAATTCCTGACATTTAATCCTAGTCAAACTTACCTGTTTTAGGTCAGTTAGGATCACCACTTTATTTTAAGAATGTGAAATGTCAGAATAATAGTAGAGAGAATGATTTATTTCAGCTTTTATTTCTTTAATCACATTCCCAGTGGGTCAGAAGTTTACATACACTCAATTAGTATTTTGGCCTTTAAATTGCTTAACTTGGGTCAAACGTTTCAGGTAGCCTTCCACAAGCTTCCCACAATAAGTTGGGTGAATTTTGGCCCATTCCTCCTGACAGAGTTGGTGTAACTGAGTCAGGTTTGTAGGCCTCCTTGCTCGCACATGCTTTTTCAGTTCTGCCCACAAATTCTCTATAGGACTGAGGTCAGGGCTTTGTGATGGCCACTCCAATACCTTGACTTTGTTATCCATAAGCCAATTTGCCACAACTTTGGAAGTATGCTTGAGGTCATTGGAAGACCCTTTTGCGACCAAGTTTAAACTTCCTGACTGATGTCTTGAGATGTTGCTTCAATAAATCCACATAATTTTCCCGTCCTCATGATGCCATCTATTTAGTGAAGTGCACCAGTCCCTCCTGCAGCAAAGGACCCCCACAACATGACTCTGCCACCCCCGTGCTTCACGATTGGGATGGTGTTCTTTGGCTTGCAAGCCTCCCCCTTTTTCCTCCAAACATAACGATGGTCATTATGGCCAAAGATTTATATTTTTGTTTCACCAGACCAGAGGACATTTCTCCAAAAAGTATGCTCTTTGTCCCCATGTGCAGTTGCAAACCGTAGTCTGGCTTTTTTATAGCGGTTTTGGATCAGAGGCTTCTTCCTTGCTGAGCGGCCTTTCAGGTTATGTCGATATAGGACTCGTTTTACTGTGGATATAGATACTTTTGTACCTGTTTCCTCCAGCATCTTCACAAGGTCCTTTGCTGTTGTTCATCTCTATGAGACAAAACGCATCTCCTTCCTGAGCGGTATGACAGCTGCGCGGTCCCATGGTGTTTATACTTGCGTACTATTGTTTGTACAGATGAATGTGGTACCTTCAGGCATTTGGAAATTGCTCCCAAGGACGAACCAGACTTGAGGACGTCTACAATTTCTTTCTGAGGTCTTGGCTGATTTCTTTTTGATTTCCCATGTCAAGCAAAGAGGCACTGCGTTTGAAGGTAGGCCTCGAAATACATCCACAGGTACACCTCCAATTGACTCAAATTATGGCAATTAGCCTATCAGAAGCTTCTAAAGCCATGCCATCATTTTCTGGATTTTTCCAAGCTGTTTAAACACACAGTCAACTTAGTGTATGTAAACTTCTGACCCAAGTTGCAAGTTCTCTCACTTAAAAAGATGAGAGAGGCCTGTAATTTTCATCATAGGTACACTTCAACTATGACAGACAAAATGAAGAAAAAAAATCCAGAAAATCACATTGTAGGATTTTTAATGAATTTATTTGCAAAATATGGTGGAAAATAAGTATTTGGTCAATAACAAAAGTTTATCTCAATACTTTGTTATATACCCTTTGTTGGCAATGACAGAGGTCAAACGTTTTCTGTAAGTCTTCACAAGGTTTTCACACACTGTTGCTGGTATTTTGGCCCATTCCTCCATGCAGATCTCCTCTAGAGCAGTGATGTTTTGGGGCTGTCGCTGGGCAACACGGACTTTCAACTCCCTCTAAAGATTTTCTATGGGGTTGAGATCTGGAGACTGGCTAGGCCACTCCAGGACCTTGAAATGCTTCTTACGAAGCCACTCCTTCGTTGCCCGGGCGGTGTGTTTGGGATTATTGTCATGCTGAAAGACCCAGCCACGTTTCATCTTCAATGCACTTGCTGATGGAAGGAGGTTTTCACTCAAAATCTCACGATACATGGCCCCATTCATTCTTTCCTTTACACAGATCAGTCGTCCTGGTCCCTTTGCAGAAAAACAGCCCCAAAGCATGATGTTTCCACCCACATGCTTCACAGTAGGTATGGTGTTCTTTGTCCTCCAAACACGACGAGTTGNGTTTTTACCAAAAAGTTATATTTTGGTTTCATCTGACCATATGACATTCTCCCAATCCTCATCTGGATCATCCAAATGCTCTCTAGCAAACTTCAGACGGGCCTGAACATGTACTGGCTTAAGCAGGGGGACACGTCTGTCACTGCAGGATTTGAGTCCCTGGCGGCGTAGTGTGTTACTGATGGTAGGCTTTGTTACTTTGGTCCCAGCTCTCTGCAGGTCATTCACTAGGTCCCCCCGTGTGGTTCTGGGATTTTTGCTCACCGTTCTTGTGATCATTTTGACCCCACGGGGTGAGATCTTGCGTGGAGCCCCAGATCGAGGAAGATTATCAGTGGTCTTGTATGTCTTCCATTTCCTAATAATTGCTCCCACAGTTGATTTCTTCAAACCAAGCTGCTTACCTATTGCAGATTCAGTCTTCCCAACCTGGTGCAGGTCTACAATTTTGTTTCTGGTGTCCTTTGACAGCTCTTTGGTCTTGGCCATAGTGGAGTTTGGAGTGTGACTGTTTGAGGTTGTGGACAGGTGTCTTTTATACTGATAACAAGTTCAAACAGGTGCCATTAATACAGGTAACGAGTGGAGGACAGAGGAGCCTCTTAAAGAAGAAGTTACAGGTCTGTGAGAGCCAGAAATCTTGCTTGTTTGTATGTGACCAAATACTTATTTTCCACCATAATTTGCAAATAAATTCATTAAAAATCCTACAATGTGATTTTCTGGATTTTTTTTCCTCATTTTGTCTGTCATAGTTGAAGTGTACCTATGATGAAAATTACAGGCCTCTCTCATCTTTTTAAGTGAGAGAACTTGCACAATTGGTGGCTGACTAAATACTTTTTTCCCCCACTGTATATCAGTTCTGTTATACTCACAGACATGAATTTAACGGTTTTAGAAACTTCAAAGTGTTTCCTATGCAAAAGTACTAATTATGTGCATATCCTAGTTTCTGGGCCTGAGTGGCAGGTATTTTACTTTGGGCACGCCAGACTCTCCAAAACCGACACCTCGGCTGATGATGCCTAAAGAGTTAAAATAACCTTCGGGCCAACTGGGGGCCCAAGGCTGGTTAGGAGACACTGCTAGAGACACTGTAATTGTGATGAACTGAGAGAATATTAGGGTAGCACTGTAATTCATTAATCATATGCCTCTGTTCTTACCTCTTTCCCTTTCTGTATTCTACACCTCTCTCCCCACCTTGTCTTTCTTCCTCGTTTCATAATGCACACCATATGTGCATTGAAGTACAGATTGAACTTCTATTTATAATATAATATTACAATTATCATAATTATAATGCATGTCTTATGTATTTATAACACATGGATAATGAACTTTCAATAAAGCCTTTCATATTCTCCACTGGTTGAAATTATGTATCTCATTGGAATACTACACCTATCCTGTATCCTCAGATTAATGCAGATGAAGGGAGTTAGATATGCATAGAATTGTAGTGTACTGTTTTTTTTCTGTATATATGAATTACAAATCAGCCTTAACTTAAATCATGTTTCTAGTATATTGCATAGTTACAATGTGTAATCATTGATGTCCCAGGTGCAGGAGTGGTAAACACTGTTGAAGTGTATAATTGTAATAAATACATGCAGACACATTCAAAGAATAGAGTTTGATACACCTGGTATTGGATATGACTGAAAAATAATGTCTCACAGAGATTCATACCTAAACCGCACCTTTATTTTCCAAGGAAGAGTACATGATCAGTGAATATATTCAATGTACAGGCTACAATGTGGGGATCTCATGTGTGGTAATAACTACAGTACATGTGTATAGGACTTGCATCCTTGGCACAATAAAGTTATTATATTCTACTCTATCCATAGGCTTCATTAATGCCATTCATAATTGAAGTCCATACAACGACTATGATAGCGGAGGTTCATAGATAGGTTCTGAACTAATATTCATACCAAAAGTTTTCGGGTCCATACACAGATCGGCTACATACTGTAGCTAGCTACACATCCATAGGCATACAGTTATTTTTATCCTCCACTACACAATAAGCAAATAAATAGTTAGCTAGCTATGTTACTTCAGCTGCATTGCATGGCAAATATAAGCAAGGCAAGCTTACAGAATTGTACATTCAATATTGCAGTAAATGCTTTAGCTAACTAGTTTCTTTACATCCACTGTTTCACAAGACGACAGCCTGGTTTGCTGGTTTTCTCAGGAGTCCCGAATACATTAAACAACACTAATTACAATTTCATACTCATGTCATAACACTAGCTAGCTAGCTGGCTAATGTTAGCTAGTCAGCTAACTTGCTAAATAGGGAATTTCGTAAATTAACTTTATGACAAAAAAATATGCACAATATTTTGTCTCTACGTTAACTAAAATATTCCTCTCAATTGCAAATTTTTTGCATGACTCGTTATGACGTTATAATTACTTACATTTGCTTCCACCGTAATGTTTTGTCAGCCATCTTTGCTGAAGAAAGTCACCAGGTACAGGTGGCTCGCGTCAAATTTGTCATTGGAACCATTCGATATGATAGGTCATATAAAAACTTTGGGACCCAAATGCATAATGAGTGCTCTAACTCCCCCTTGCGGTGGTCTGGAGCAATGAAGCCGTGACGCTGGGTAGTTCCGCGGTGTAACCTCGCAACTTTTATAGGAGGAACCACTGTACCTGAACATACTCAGTCCTCAGTTGCTTCGCTCTGTCTGCATTTCTTTCAAAAGGCACATGGTATAGCTGTTTTAGAGACACCTGGTGACTTTTCAGCATGCGTGCAATAGTCGGCAGACTTATGGTTTCCACATTGTTGAACATGTTGTCATTGTCCAAGATGTGCCTGCCGAATTTCTGTAAGGCAAATATAATTTCTGGCCCGAACCAAATTGACCACAGCCCGCTCTTGTCGGTTAGTCAGAATTTTGCCTCTGCCTCCCTTATTTGGCCTAGTCTCAATTCTGCAGGGAAAATTACAGTAAGAACACATTTAGTCACATCACCTACTCTGTGGTACACATTGACATGCAGTATACAGTCATTTGACAATTGAGAGTAGCATAATGTTTAGTGCATGCTGAAGACTTATCGGTTCTCATTGCGGAAAGTTCTGATGATTGAGGCCAAGGTTGAACTTCTGAGGTTTGGTTGAATCATTGTAGCTGCCTCAGTCAGTGTCATGCCATGATGTACGACATGGTCTACAACTGTTGCTCAGACTTCATTGGACACTCTTTTCTGTTGCTGCCGCTGTCTTGGATCCATGGCCACGTTCCCCCACACCTCTCAAACAAGGCCCACGACCACCTCTCAGAAGGGGTGCTTGTCCCCTGCCATTCCTTTGACCATCACGTCTTCCTCGTCTTCTTCCTCCCACTGCTTGACCTCTATTGTGACCTGGTGGATACCACTCATTTCACTATATACTCATACCACAATGTGAAATCAATCATCAGTAACGAGTTGGCAGTATTGGAAAAGCAATTACAAGGGCCTGCATACATACACTCACTTTATTAGGTACACCTGCTTCTTCGAACAGCGAATCATGTGGCTGCCTGCAACTCAATATGTAGAGTATATAGAGTAGAGAGCTTTAGTTGTTGTTCGACCAAACATTAGAATGGGCAAGATGCGTAATCTAAGCAACTTTGACTGTGGTATGATTGTTGGTGCCACACATGGTGGTTCCAGCATCTCAGAAGCAGCTGCCCTCCTGGGATTTTTACGCACTACAGTCTCCAGAGTTTACAGAGAATGGTGCGATAAACAAACACATTCAGTGAGCAAAAACAGCTGGTTAATGAGAGAGGTCAGAGGAGAATGTCCAGACTCATTCAAGCTAACAGAAAGGCCACAAAGGGTGTGCAGAAGGGCATCTCTTAACGTACAACACCGTGAATAATTCAGGCTGTTGTGGAGGCAAAAGGGGGTTCTAACCAGTACTAGATAGGTGTAAATAATAAAGTGGCCGGTGAGTGTACAGTAATGTCAAATCTGAAAACATGGTCTGGAAAAGTGGTATACATGGGACCATAGAAAAAAAACGTGTTGTTATGGCAAGCCTAAATAAGTTCAGGAGTAAAAAGGTGCTTGACAAGTCACATAATAAGTTGCATGGACTCTGTGTGCAATAATAGTGAATAGCATGATTTCTTAATTACCTCATCTCTGTACCCCACACATACAATTACAATATGTATCTAGTTTGACATACCATAGCAAAGTGTTTTTTGGGCCATGAAATATCGGCATCTGTCTGTGACTCACACATGATCCATTATGTCAAATTTGTCGAGCAATGTTTTGAAGAAGTTGACTGAGTTCTGTTCTATCTTGATGAATAAGAATAGCTCTCAAAGGGTTTCAGTATAACTTTGTTATTGTGTACTTTCTCTCTCAAAGGGTTTCAGTATAACTTTGTTATTGTGTACTTTCTCTCTCAAAGGGTTGTGGACCTGCCGCTGCCCACACAAGCATTCTGAGATTTAGCATATGTGATTGTTTGATGTTTTTGACGCATTTCTAAAAAGACTGTGTGGGTTTGGGACATTCAACCTCGGAATGTCTAGATCCTTCATTTCTCTTTTGTTCTCTCCAGCATTTCTATGCTCATACATTTCTCAGTATGGGTAAATGGTCTGTGTTTGTGTGTGTTTGTATGTGTGTGTGTGTGTGTGTGCGTGTGTGTCTGTGTGTGTGTACATGTGTTTCTGTCTGTCTCTCTGTGTGTGTGTGTGTGTACATGTGTGTCTGTGTGTGTGTGTACACGTGTGTCTGTCTGTGTGTGTGTGTGT
>QNTS01002494.1:148853-184486 GCA_003317085.1 Hucho hucho
TGTGTGTGTGTGTGTGTGTGTGTGTGTCTGTGTGTGTGTGTCTCTGTGTGTGTGTACATGTGTGTCTGTCTGTGTGTGTTTGTGTGTGTGTGTGTGTCTGTGTGTGTGTGTGTGTGTGTACATGTGTGTGTGTGTACATGTGTGTGTGTGTGCATGTGTGTTTGTACATGTGTACATGTGTGTTTGTGTGTGTGTGTGTGTTTGTGTGTGTGTGTGTGCATGTACATGTGTGTGTGTGTTTAAGCGCGCCTGTGTGTGTTCGTGATGGTGCGTGTGTGTACACTATAAATAAGGAGAGGAAGTACCCTTGAAAGCATTGTTTGTTGCTGGTGTAACAGCTACTAGTGAAGGGAGGAGTGTTCCACAGACAAAGATCAATAACACAGTTTGAGGTAGAAGTCGCCCCTAACCACAGATACAGGATCAGATTCCCCTACCACCAATCCTAACCTTTACCATTGGGGGTCGAAGGAAATCTGACACATTATCAGTATGAAATCTACTTTTATGTACCCCTCTAGGACAGGCTTGTTTCCGCTGAGCAGTGCCCCAAAACGGAGGCCTCTTCCTGGGATCTTTCTCTCTCCTACAGAATCTCTCTCCTGACCTGAAGCTATCTATGCCCCAGTGCAGTTTACGTTAAAGAGGAACTTGCTACTTAAAATGCTACTTTTATGGCTGACTACATCTTATGTGGCATCTATAGTAGTCATACACATGAAATTGCCAAACAAAGGTTAGTATAACACAACACACCCACATCAAACCACGCCCCCAAGACACAAATAAAATGTTCTTAATGAGTAAGAGAAAAAACGTTTTCTTAATGAGCAGGAGGAAAACATTTTTTCTTAATGAGGAAAAACAAGCTTGAAATCAGTTGTTCAATTTAATAATGTATCTAATCTACTACCCTTTCATCAGGTCTCTAAGCTGTTTTTACATGTTGAGTCATCCAGACAGAAAATAAATCCCCATGTCAAACAGACAGCCCCTTTTACAGGAAAAGAGTGGCAGTTTAATCAAATCAGAATCAACAACTTTTCAGTTGTACTTTTAAATGAATCTGTGCTTTGTTTTTCTCCTGACCGTGGGTTTATATAGAGTGGTTTAGGTGAAACCTATTATTGGGATGTGTTGGTGGTATGTGTGTGTGTTTGGGACGCAGAGGCTGGGTCAATTTGGGACGCAGGGGCTGGGTCAATTTGGGACGCAGGGGCTGGGTCAATTTGGGACGCAGAGGCTGGGTCAATTTAATCGGATGCCGGTGGGCGGAGCCGGGAGGGTCGTCAGCGACATGTGTAGTCAGTAATCAGTAGTGTAAGTGAGTGGTTGTGTGCATAAATGTGCGTGCACACCCGAGCACAGGTGTGTCCCATTTCGCTGACGACCCTCCCAGCTCCGCCCACCAACATCCTATTAAGGAAAACAAGAGCAAAGAGAAAGAATACGGCAGACAGAGTGGAAGGGTCGCCCCCCCTCCCCCCCTTAAAACTGGGGGACCAACAAGGACCCCGAAACACCATACCACTCACACAAACAAATTGACCCAGCCTCTGCGTCCCAAATTGACCCAGCCTGTGCGTCCCAAATTGACCCAGCCTGCGTCCCAAATTGACCCAGCCTCTGCGTCCCAAATTGACCCAGGCTCTGCGTCCCAAATTGATGAGAGGGTACGTGTTCACACTTCCACTTGCCCCAGCCAACCTCGTCCTCCCCAGACCTCAGCAACCTTTGCGTACAGGAAGCAACGTTTAAGAGGAAAGAAATAAACGAGACCAGAAGGGAACAAACAGGAGCGACAGAACGGGACAATACCAAACAATGGTCAGTCACGTAGACATTCAGCAACAGGGCGCACAAGAGAGCGCGTCAGCAACAAGCTCCAATGAAAATAACATCTCAGGGTCCTTCTCATTACATTTTGGCAACATCTACATAACATAATTTTTTTTTACGTTTAGCACTAATTTCAATCTTGTAGTGTTCAGCGATCTTCAACAGCTGTTCTTTAGTACATAATGCTAACAGTTCCTCTGATGGAAAGCGAATGAACTCGTCTACATTAGACGCCATAGTCAGAAGTAAATACAAATAAAATTATCTCGCTCTTCCCCTCTGCTGAGCACACCAAACCGGACCACAACCAGAGAAATGACAATCACACTGGGCACCACAGAAGAGAGATGAGATATATATGGAGCTTCCCCAAAACCTACAATAACTCAACCCTAGTCTTCGTGCGGATTTGTGGTGAGTAACTACGCACTGTAACCCACTGGCAAGGAAAAAAAACACCCAGCACGCTGGCAGATTCCCCCAAGCCACGGATGTGCCCCCGTGACAACTGCTCAGTCCACAGACACCACACAAAAATACCAAACAAAAATCTAATCAAATTGTATTTTATTGGTCACGTACACATGGTTAGCAGATGTTAATGCGAGTGTAGCAAAATGTTGTGCTTCTAGTTCCGACCGTGCAGTAATATCTAACAAGTAATCTAACAATTTCACAACAACTACCTTACACACACAAGTGTAAGGGAATGATTAAGAATATGTACATGTAAATATATGGACGAGCGATGGCCGAACGGCATAGGCAAGATGCAGTAGATGGTATAGAGTACAGTATATACATATGAGATGAGTAATGAAGGGTATGTAAACATTATATAAAGTGGCATTGTTTAAGTGACTAGTGATACACTTGTTACATCCAATTATTTATTATTACAGTGGCTAGAGATTGAGTCTGTATGTTGGCAGCAGCCACTCAATGTTAGTGATGGCTGTTTAACAGTCTGATGGCCTTGAGATAGAAGCTGTTTTTCAGTCTCTCGGTCCCAGCTTTGATGCACCTGTACTGACCTCGCCTTCTGGATGATAGCGGGGTGAACAGGCAGTGGCTCGGGTGGTTGTTGTCCTTGATGATCTTTTTGGCCTTCCTGTGACATCGGGTGGTGTAGGTGTCCTGGAGGGCAGGTAGTTTGCCCCCGGTGATGCGTTGTGCAGACCTCACTACCCTCTGGAGAGCCTTACGGTTGTGGGCAGAGCAGTTGCCGTACCAGGCGGTGATACAGCCCGACAGGATGCTGTCGATTGTGCATCTGTAAAAGTTTGTGAGGGTTTATGGTGACAAACCAAATTTCTTCAGCCTCCTGAGGTTGCAAAGGTGCTGTTGCACCTTTTTCACCATGCTGTCTGTGTGGGTGGACCATTTCAGTTTGTCCGTGATGTGTACACCAAGGAACTTAAAACCTTCCACCTTCTCCACTACTGTCCCGTCGATGTTGAAGTTGAGTGAGAGGTTATTTTCCTGACACCACACTCCGAGGGCCCTCACCTCCTCCCTGTAGGCCATCTCGTCATTGTTGGTAATCAAGCCTACCACTGTAGTGTTGTCTGCAAACTTGATGATTGAGTTGGAAGTGTGCATTGCCACGCAGCAATGAGTGAACAGGAGAGGGCTGAGAACGCACCCTTGTGGGGCCCCAGTGTTGAGGATCAGCGGGGTGGAGATGTTGTTTCCTACCCTCACCACCTGGGGGCGGCCAGTCAGGATTTCCAGGACCCAGTTGCACAGGGCGGGGTTGAGACCCAGGGTCTCGAGCTTAATGACGAGTTTGGAGGTTACTATGGTGTTGAATGCTGAGCTGTAATCGATGAACAGAATTCTTACATAGGTATTCCTCTTGTCCAGATGGGTTAGGGCAGTGTGCAGTGTGATTGCGATTGCGTCGTCTGTGGACCTATTGGGATGCTGTCTGGGCCGGCAGCCCTGCGAGGGTTAACGCGTTTAAATGTTTTACTCACGTTGGCTGTGGTGAAGGAGAGCCTGCAGGTTTTGGTAGCGGGCCGTGTCAGTGGCACTCTAATGTCCTCAAAGCAAGCAAAGAAGTTGTTTAGTTGTCTGGGAGCAAGTCATCGGTGTCCGCGACGGTGCTGGTTTTCTTTTTGTAGTCCGTGATTGACTGTAGACCCTGCCACATACGTCTCGTGTCTGAGCCGTTGAATTGCGACTCTACTTTGTCTCTATACTGACGCTTAGCTTGTTTGATTGCCTTGCGGAGGGAATAACCACACTGTTTGTATTCGGTCATGTTTCCGGTCGCCTTGCCATGATTAAAAGCAGTGGTTCGCGCTTTCAGTTTTGCGCGAATGCTGCCATCAATGCACGGTTTCTGGTTGGGTAAGGTTTTAATATTCACCGTGGGTACCACATCACCGGTGCACTTGCTAATAAACTCGCTCACCGAATCAGCGTATTCATCAATGTTATTGTTCGATGCTATCCGGAACATATCCCACGTGATCGAAGCAGTCTTGAAGCGTGGAATCACATTGGTCGGACCAGCGTTGAACAGACCTGAGCACGGGCGTTTCCTGTTTTAGTTTCTGTCTATAGGCTGGGAGCAACAAAATGGAGTCGTGGTCAGATTTGCCGAAAGGAGGGCGAGGGAGGGCTTTGTATGCGTTGCGGAAATTAGAGTAGCATTGATCCAGAGTTTTACCAGCCCGGGTCGCGCATTCGAAATGCTGATAAAATTTTGTGAGCCTTGTTTTCAGATTAGCCTTGTTAAAATCCCCAGCTACAATAAATGCAGCCTCAGGATATGTGGTTTCCAGTTTACATAGAGTCCAATGAAGTTCTTTCAGGGCTGTCGAGGTGACTGCTTGGGGGGGAAATACACGGCTGTGATTATAATCGAAGAGAATTCTCTTGGTAGATAATGCAGTCGGCATTTGATCGTAAGGAATCCTAGGTCAGGTGAACAAAAGGACTTGAGTTCCTGTATGTTGTTATGATCATACCACGACTCGTTAATCATAAGGCATACACCCCCGCCCTTCTTCTTATCAGAGAGATGTTTGTTTCTGCGTGTGTGAAGAAACCGGGTGGCTGTACCGACTCTGATAACGTATCCCGAGTGAGCCATGTTTCCGTGAAACAAAGAATGTAACAATCTCTGATGTCTCTCTGAAAGGCAACCCTTGCTCGAATTTCGTCTACCTTGTTGTCAAGAGACTGGACATTGGCGAGTAGTATACTCGGGAGCGGTGGGCGATGTGCCCGTCTACGGAGCCTGACCAAAAGACCGCTTTGTCTGCCCCTTCTGCGGCGCCATTGTTTTGGGTCGCCTACTGGGATCCGATCCATTGTCCTGGGTGATGGTCCAAACAGAGGATCCGGGAAAGTTGTATTCCTGGTCGTAATGTTGGTAAGATGACGTTGCTCTTATATCCATTAGTTCCTCCCGGCTGTATGTAATAAGACTAAGGATTTTCTGGGGTAACAATGTAAGAAATTATACGTAAAAAAACATTAAATAATACGTAAAAAAACTAAATAACCATGCCCAACGTATTCCAAAGTGAAACACGTCGCTAAGCCTAACAGGGGAAAAGGCTACAGCTCCGGGTAGCAAGTGTCACTACCCACCCAAATCTCCCACTGAGGTACACAGCCGATTGTACTCACCTCCTCGGACCAATGTCCCAACAGCGAGTAGAGCAAGAGTCTCCAGCCTTTGCAGGGGCCTGGAAACTAACCAATGTACTCTCTCCAACGCAGCACACAACCAACTATCCACCGCAGTGGCAAGTTTACCAAACAAACAAAGACAACCAATACTGGGCCTTCCAAACATTACAACTCAAAAAGGTCGTAACAAAAGATGCAAACAAAGCACCTACAGAGTTTAACATTAACTCCACGTTTTCTCCCAAATACAATACCTTCCAGATCACGGATGAGCCCCCACTTGTCACGAACCGGCTCGAAGTTCGTAACAAAAAGGGAGACAACGTGGAGATAAGGAATATCAAAATATATTTATTAACTGAAGTAAACTAAATACAATTAACAATGGTGTGTGTGGTCAGTAATGTAAGTGAGTGTTTGCGTGCATAAATGTGATAATGAGGAGTGTTGAAAGGTGCCAAAGCAAACAAACAATACTGCCACAAAAAATGCCACATCAAAACTCTATCAGTGTGTCTGCACGGAGAGAATCTCCCTCAATGATTGGGGAAGAGGTGTATTTATCCTGGGACACACCCGGGCCCAGGTGTGTCCCATGTCTCTGACGTCCCTCCCGACTCCGCCCACCGGCATCCTAATAAGGAAAACAAGAGCAAAGAGAAAGAATACGGCAGACAGAGTGGGAGGGTCATCACAGTATGTGGGGGTGTGTGTGCATAGGAGCCTGAGCAATGGAGCAAACGGAGCAACTGCACCCCCACTTTCAAAATAGGGGTGCAAGCGTCTGTTTTTGCACTCCCACTTTTTTACCAGAGTATCATGATCCATTTGGTAATTTGTAATTTTCAATGATCAGTAACGTTTTGAGCTAGTCTGTCTATTTTATAGATATGTCCATTTTATATATGAAAGAAAAAAATGTATGGGCCTAATAGTAAAGATATGAGGGTTGTCTTTCATGGAAGCCTCTCCAACATAATCCAGGTAGAACCAGGAATTCCCCAGTGCAGCTGTCTAGGCCCCTTACTTTTTCAAAATTCACTAATGACATGCCACTGGCCTTGAGTAAAACCAATGTGTCTATGTATGCGGATGACTCAACACTATACACATCAGCTACTACAGGGAGTGAAATCACTTAACAAAGAGTTTCAGTTAGTGTTCAGGTGACTAAACTGCTTGGAGTAACCCTGGATTGTAAACTGTCATGGTCAAAACATGTTGATACAACAGCAGCTAAGATGGGGAGAAGTCTGTCCATAATAAGGCACTGCTCTGCCTTTTTAACAACACTATCAACAAGGCAGGTCCTACAGGCTTTAGTTTTGTCAAACCTGGACTACTGTTCAGTTGTGAGGTCAGGTGCCACAAAGAGGGACCTCTGAAAATTACAAATGGCTCAGAACAGGGCAGCACGGCTGACCCTTAAATGTACACAGAGAGCTAACATTAATAATATGCATGCACATCTCTTATAGCTCAAAGTGGAAGCGAGACTGGCATCATCACTTGTTTTTGTAAGAAGTGTTGACAAGCTGAATGCACCGAGGTGTCTGTTTAAACTACTAGCACAGCTCGGACACCCCACCAAAGGTCTCTTCACAATCTCCAAGTCAAGAACAGACTACGGGAGGCGCCTAGTACTACTACATAGAGCCATGGCTACTTGAAACTCTATTCCACATCAGGTAACTGATGCAAGCAGTAGAATCATATTTTAAAAAATATATAAAAAATATACCTTATGGAACAGCGGGGACTGTGAAGAGACACACACACTGTCGCAAACACAAACAGATGATAAGACACGCACTCTACACACACGTACACATGGATGTTGTGTTGTAAATATGTGATAGTGTAGCAGTGGCCTGAGGGAACACACTAAATGTATTGGGTAAAGCGTTATGAAATGTAATGTCATGTGTTATATTTTAAATTGTATATAACTGTCTTAACTTCTTAGGGAGCGGCAGCAGAGGTGACGGTTTTGGAGAGTCTGGCGTGCCCAAAGTAAAATGCCTGCCACTCAGGCCCAGATAATAGGATATGCACATACTTAGTACTATTGGATAGGAAACACTCTGACGTTTCTAAAAGTGTTCAAATAATGTCTGTGAGTGTAACAGAACTGATATAGCAGGCAAAAACCCGAGAAATTTCTGTCCAGAATTTTTTTTTTGTGACCTTTGCTCTGTTTGATACAGTCCCTATTGATTTCAATGGTATCTAGCTCCGAGATTGCAGTACCTATGGCTTCCACTAGATGTCAACAGTCTTTATACAGAGTCTGGAAGCTCTAGCAGTGAGCAGAATGGATAGGAACAGGAAATAGTCAAGGGAGCTCAGATGTCAACAAGATTTCGCGGGCGCGAGACCGTGTGCGCGCCCCACTTTATTTTCCTTTCATAACGTTTAGGTTACCATCCGAGTGAAATATTATCACTAATATTCATAAAATGATAGCTAAGGATGCATTATAAATGGTCTTTGATTTGTTTAGGAAAAGTTTATAGGTATATTTGAACGAGTTCTCTTCACGGTTCAATGGACGATTCGACGTTGGATTTTCTAAACATAACGCGCCAACCAAACTGAGATTTATGGATATAATAAATGACTTTTTCTAACAAATTGGATGTCTTCGTTGGACACTTGGGAAGCCCTCAGCAGAAGTTCTTCAATAAGTAAGGGATTTATTTTAGCTCTGATATGGGTTTTGTGTGGTCATGGTCTGACAAAAATCGCTCTAGCTCTGCCACCTTTCAGATGCGGAAGTGCGACACTGGCAGAAGTGGTGGATTGAGACTCATCCAAATATATATCTCTAGCTTAAACTGATGTATTTTGTTGTCGAAATGTTTTGTTATATAATTTAGATTGGTGAATCAATAGACTCTAGGGGGTTAACCTAACTCCTAACTCTAACCGTAACCTTAACCCCTAACCTAACGTAGCATATCATACTAAAGCAATTTCTGTAATAAATCATACTAAACATGTCAAATGCGATCAAGAAGTAGGATACTATATGTCCTAAAATGTGTATTGTATTGTTCGACTGCTATTACATTGGCAGGCCAATGACTTGCCTAGTTAAATAAAGGTTATATATATTAAAAAATGTAACCTAAAGTGAAGTAACATATACTAAATGGAGTGGCACAGCCTTTATGTATGCAGACAGTGTTGTACATTATGTCTGCAGACAGTGCTGCACATTATGTATGCAGACAGTGCTGTACATTATGTATGCAGACAGTGCTGTACATTATGTCTGCAGACAGTACTGTACATTATGTATGCAGACAGTGCTGTACATTATGTATGCAGACAGTGCTGTACATTATGTCTGCAGACAGTACTGTACATTATGTATGCAGACAGTGCTGTACATTATGTATGCAGACAGTGCTGTACATTATGTATGCAGACAGTACTGTACATTATGTATGCAGACAGTGCTGTACATTATGTATGCAGACAGTGCTGTACATTATGTATGCAGACAGTGCTGCACATTATGTATGCAGACAGTGCTGTACATTATGTATGCAGACAGTGCTGCACATTATGTATGCAGACAGTGCTGCACATTATGTATGGAGACAGTGCTGTACATTATGTATGCAGACAGTGCTGCACATTATGTATGCAGACAGTGCTGTACATTATGTATGTATTATGTATGCAGTGCTGTACATTATGTAGGTAGACAGTGCTGTACATTATGTATGTACACAGTGCTGTACATTATGTATGCAGACAGTGCTGTACATTATGTATGCAGACAGTGCTGTACATTATGTATGTAGACAGTGCTGTACATTATGTATGTAGACAGTGCTGTACATTATGTATGTAGACAGTGAACTACATTATGTATGTAGACAGTGCTGTACATTATGTAGGTAGACAGTGCTGTACATTATGTATGTAGACAGTGCTGTCCATTATGTATGCAGACAGTGCTGTACATTATGTATGTAGACAGTGCTGTACATTATGTATGTAGACAGTTAACTACATTATGTAAGTAGACAGTGCAGTAAATTATGTATGTAGCCAGTGCTGTACATTATGTATGTAGACAGTGCTGTACATTATGTATGTAGACAGTGCTGTACATTATGTATGTAGACAGTTCTGTACAATATGTATGTAGACAGTGCTGTACATTATGTATGTAGACAGTGCTGTACATTATGTATGTAGACAGTGCTGTACATTATGTATGCAGACAGTGCTGTACATTATGTATGCAGACAGTGCTGTACATTATGTATGCAGACAGTGCTGTTATTTGTTTCAATTCATCACATTAGGCCTACACATATATATATACTGTATATATATACAGTTGAAGTCAGAAGTTTACATACACTTAGGTTGGAGTCATTAAAACTCGTTTTTCAACCACTCCACAAATTTCTTGTTAACAAACTATAGTTTTGGCAAGTCGGTTAGGACATCTACTTTGTCTACTTTGACACAAGTAATTTTTCCAACAATTGTTTACAGACAGATTATTTAACTTATAATTCCCTGTATCACCATTCCAGTGGGTCAGAAATGTACATACACTAAGTTGACTGTGCCTTTAAACAGCTTGGAAAATTCCAGAAAATGATGTCATGGCTTCAGAAGCTTCTGATAGGCTATTTGACATAATTTGAGTCAATTGGAGGTGTACCTGCGGATGTAATTCAAGGCCTACCTTCAAACTCAGTGCCTCTTTGCTTGACATCATGGAAAAATCTAAAGAAATCAGCCAAGACCTAAAAAAAATTGTAGACCTCCACAAGTCTGGAGCAATTTCCAAACGCCTGAAGGTACCACGTTCATCTGTAGTACGCAATAGTACGCAAGTATAAACACCATGGGACCACGCAGCTGTCATACCGTTCAGGAAGGAGACGCGTTCTGTCTCCGAGAGATGAACGTACTTTGGTGCGAAAAGTGCAAATCAATCCAAAAACAACAGCAAAGGACCTTGTGAAGATGCTGGAGGAAACAGGTACAAAAGCGTACTATTGTTTGTACAGATGAACGTGGTACCTTCAGGAGTTTGGAAATTGCTCCCAAGGATGAACCAAACTTGTGGAGGTCTAAAAAAAATTCTGAGGTCTTGGCTAATTTCTTTTGATTTTCCCATGATGTAAAGAAAAGAGACACTGAGTTTGAAGATAAGCCTTGAAATACATCCACTAGTACACCTCCAATTGACTCAAATTATGTGGGGGTAGCGTGTGTGTATGTGGGTGTAGAGTGTGTGTGTGTGGCTGTGTGCTGCAAATTGAGTGGGTTGCCATGCATTCTTCGAGCCTTATTCACCGTGCTAGCGTGGGCGGCTGATTCTGCATTCAGCAGGTTTACCTCAGGGGGGAAATGTTTTATTAAACACTGCCTTTGAAATTGATGACTAATTGTTTTATTTTTCTCTATCATCTCTCTCTTTCGCTCTCTCTCTCTCTGTCTCTCTATCTTCTCTCTCTCTCCCCCTCTTTCTCTCCATCTCTCACTCACTCTCTCACTCACTCTTGGCTATGCAGTGCAGGGATGGAGGGAATGAGAAAGGAAGAGCAAGAGTGAGAATGACCATGATGGAGAGAGATGCACAATCCCCAGAGTCACCTCTGAGTGATTTAAAAAGTTTAACACAGTTTATTTCTATGTTATGAAAATAGAAGGATCGATAGAGAGAGAGAGAGAGAGAGAGAGAGATAGAGAAAAGAGAAAGAGAAAGAGAAAGAGAGAAAGAGAGAGGCTTTATCCCATTCTATGAATGTCCCATAATATACTCTACAGTATCTCTACAGTATCTCTCCACATTACATACTGATGAATCATGGCTTTTATTTACTTTAATAAGATAATAAACAATTTGTGATGCGTGACAAGCCATGAGTGTGTCAGGTAAACATTGACCAAACTAACGGAAATACTCTTGACCAAAACTCTAGTATATAACAGTGAATATGAATAACAGCGAAACCGTTGCATTTTTGTGAATGAGCGTGATTTCAGCAATTAACTTTGTGTGTGTGTGTGTGTGTGTGTTTGTGTGTGTGTGTGTTTGTGTGTGACTAAACCCGAAGAATTGCTGGTTAATGTAGCATAACCCAAACCAGTTCTTCACATACCTAAACCACCATAACGTCTTCACTCTACATGAACTCTACACACACCCACACACATGCACACGTATACCCTCATACAGTCCCATTCCACACATACCGGGGAGACATCCATTTAACATCTTGACTCAGCAGGTACATGCATGTCGGTCTCTAGAGGAGAAATACCTCATGTCTAAATCATCATTTTTTTAAGGTCATATTTACACACCACTTTGAATTGGATTTCCATTCTCTGCTTTCACTAACTTGTCCAGTGATTTTTTGTTGTTGACATTTATAAGGTTTGCATAGAAAATAAATGTGACAATTGCCGATAGCAGTGTGTTTCCAATTAACTATCTTGTGTTAATAAAAACAGCTGGACGTAATGACATCACAACTAAAAAATACAACTTTTTCACAAAAACCTACAGTGTCGAATACAAATGTAGTGGATGAAGTGTTTCCATTTCCCGTTTAGGTAAATTGCACATTAATAAACTGGCAACAGCCTGTATGCCCTCCCACCTATCTTTTTCATGTCTCAGGTGCCAGTGAAAGCCTATATGTCCTCCCACCTATCTTTTTCATGTCTCAGGTGCCAGTGAAAGCCTATATGTCCTCCCGCCTATCTGTTTCATGTCTCAGGTGCCAGTGAAAGCCTATATGTCCTCCCGCCTATCTGTTTCATGTCTCAGGTGCCAGTGAAAGCCTATATGTCCTCCCGCCTATCTGTTTCATGTCTCAGGTGCCAGTGAAAGCCTATATGTCCTCCCACCTATCTGTCTGTGGTAGCCCACGGAAGCCAGCCTGGATGGAATGCAATAGTTGCAAAAACTAATATTTGCCATATTCAAATAATTCTCATGTATCAACGTATCGCCATGGTGAAACTTGCTGTCCTTTAGATCTGAAATAACAGGATGGTTAAACTTACCAGCTAAACAGAAAAGCAAGGTGAACTAATTCACGGTATACTTGAAAGTCAGGTCAGTCCTGACTAGTTGAAAAAATGCGATTTTGCTAGCAGTAGACATTTTGAATTAAATGTGGAGTGAAGCTTTATAGTGACGTGATGACATCACGTATCCCGCACACCTTATTCGGCAATCATAATTTATTAAAAATAACACAGTTTCCATCATAATGTGTAACAATAAAGAAAGTCTGACAAAAGAAAAATCCACCCCTGTCCAACAGATAATTACAGTGTATTCGGAAAGAATTCAGACCCCTTGACTTTTTTCCAAACTGTTACCTTATAGCCTTATTCTAAAATGTATTAATTAGTTTTTTCCCTCATCAATCTACACACAATACCCCATAATTACAAAGAAAACAGGTTTTTAGTAATGTTTGCACATTTCTAAAACATAAAAATCGGAAATATCACATTTGTTGAAACACCTTTGGCAGTGTTTACAGCCTCGAGTCTTCTTAAGTATGATGCTACAAGCTTGGCACATCTGCATTTGAGGAGTTTCTCCCCTTGATCTCTGCAGATCCTCTCAAGCTCTGTCAGGTTGGATGGGGAGCGTCGTTTTCATCAAGAATCTCTCTGTACTTCGCTCCTTTCATCTTTCCCTCAAACCTGACTATTCTCCCTGTCCCTGCCTCTGAAACACATCCCCACAGCATGATGCTGCCACCACCATGCTTCACCGTAGGGATGGTATTGGATAGGTGATGAGCGTTGCCTGGTTTCCTCCAGATGTGGCGCTTGGCATTCAGGCCAAAGATTTAAATCTTGGTTTCATCAAACCAGAGAATTGTGTTTCTCATGGTCTGAGAGTCATTTAGGTGCTTTTTTGGCAAACTCCAAGCGGGCTGTCATGTGCCTTTTAGTGAGGAGTTGCTTCTGTCTGGCCACTCTACCATAAAGGACTGATTGGTGGAGTGCTACAGAGATGATTGTCCTTCTCGAAGGTTCTCCCATCTCCACAGAGGAACTCTGGAGCTCTGTCAGAGTGACCATCGGGTTCTTGGTCCCTTCCCTGACCAAGGTCCTTCTCCCCTGATTACTCAGTTTGGCTGGGCGGCCAGCTCTAGGAAGAGTCTTAGTAGGTCCAAACTTCTTCCATTTAAGAATGAAGGAGGCCACTGTGATCTTGGGGACCTTCAATGCTGCAGAAATGTGTTACACTTCCCCTGATCTGTGCCTCGACACAATCCTATCTCAGACCTCTACGGACAATTCCTTCAACCATATGGCTTGGTTTTTGCTCTGATATGCACTTACAACTTTGGGACCTTATATAGACAGGTGTGTGCCTTTCCAAATCTTGTCCAAATAATTGAATTTACCACAGGTGGACGCCAATCAAGTTCTAGAAACATCTCAAGGATCATCAATGGAAAGAGGACGCACCTGAGTTCAATTTCGAGTCTCATAGCAAAGTCTGAATAACTATGTAAATAAGGTACATATCTTTTATTTAAAAAAAATGAAACCTGTTTTCACTTTGTCATTATGAAGCATTGTGTGTAGATTGATTATATATATATATATATATATATATATACAGTGAGGGAAAAAAGTATTTGATCCCCTGCTGATTTTATATGTTTGCACACAGACAAATAAATGATCAGTCTATGATTTTAATGGTAGGTTTATTTGAACAGTGAGAGACAGAATAACAACAAAAAAATCCAGAAAAACGCATGTGAAAAATATTATGAATTGATTTGCATTTTAATGAGGGAAATAAGTATTTGACCCCTCTGCAAAACATGACTTAGTGCTTGGTGGCAAAACCCTTGTTGGCAATCACAGAGGTCAGACGTTTCTTGTAGTTGGCCACCAGGTTTGCACACATCTCAGGAGGGATTTTGTCCCACTCCTCTTTGCAGATCTTCTCCAAGTCATTAAGGTTTCGAGGCTGACGTTTGGCAACTCGAACCTTCAGCTCCCTCCACAGATTTTCTATGGGATTAAGGTCTGGAGACTGGCTAGGCCACTCCAGGACCTTAATGTGCTTCTTCTTGAGCCACTCCTTTGTTGCCTTGGCCGTGTGTTTTGGGTCATTGTCATGCTGGAATATCCATCCATGATCCATTTTCAATGCCCTGGCTGAGGGAAGGAGGTTCTCACCCAAGATTTGACGGTACTTGGCCCCGTCCATCGTCCCTTTGATGCGGTGTAGTTGTCCTGTCCCCTTAGCAGAAAAACACCCCCAAAGCATAATGTTTCCACCTCCATGTTTGACAGTGGGGATGGTGTTCTTGGGGTCATAGGCAGCATTCCTCCTCCTCCAAACACGGCGAGTTGNTTCTTGGTGACTATGGTCCCAGCTGCCTTGAGATCATTGACAAGATCCTCCCATGTAGTTCTGGGCTGATTCCTCACCATTCTCATGATCATTGCAACTCCACGAGGTGAGATCTTGCATGGAGCCCCAGGCCGAGGGAGATTGACAGTTCGTTTGTGTTTCTTCCATTTGCGAATAATTGCACCAACTGTTGTCACCTTCTCATCAAGCTGCTTGGCGATGGTCTTGTAGCCCATTCCAGCCTTGTGTAGGTCTACAATCTTGTCCCTGACATCCTTGGAGAGCTCTTTGGTCTTGGCCATGGTGGAGAGTTTGGAATCTGATTGATTGATTGCTTCTGTGGACAGGTGTCTTTTATACAGGTAACAAGCTGAGATTAGGAGCACTCCCTTTAAGAGTGTGTTCCTAATCTCAGCTCGTTACCTGTATAAAAGACACCTGGGAGCCAGAAATCTTTTTGATTGAGAGGTGGTCAAATACTTATTTCCCTCATTAAAATGCTAATCAATTTGTAACATTTTTCACATGCGTTTTTCTGGATTTTTTTATTTATTCTGTCTCTCACTGTTCAAATAAACCTACCATTAAAATTATAGACTGATCATTTCTTTGTCAGTGGGCAAACGTACAAAATCAGCAGGGGATCAAATACTTTTTTCCCTCACTGTATATCTTTTTTTATGAATTTTAGAATAAGACTGTAATGTAAAAATGTGAAAAAGAGGGGTCTGAATACGTTCCCGAATAGACTGTACAGTATGTTGTCGATCTTTGGAAAGCTTCCCACAATAAGTTGGGTGAATTTCGGCCCATTCCTCCTGACAGAGCTGGTGTAACTGAGTCAGGTTTGAAGGCCTCCTTGCTTACACACACGCTTTTACAGTTCTGCCCACATATTTTCTATAGGATTGAGGTCAGGGCTTGTGATGGCCACTTCAATACCTTGACTTTGTTGTCCTTAAGCCATTTTGCCACAACTTTGAAAGTATGCTTGGGGTCATTGTCCATTTGGAAGACACATTTGCGACCAAACTTTAACTTCCTGACTGATGTCTTGAGATGTTGCTTCAATATATCCACATCATTTTCCCTCATCATGATGCCATCTATTTGTGAAGTGCACCAGTCCCTCCTGCAGCAAAGCACCCCCACAACATGCTGCCACCCCCGTGCGTCACGGTTGGGATGTGTTCTCCGGCTTGCAAGCCTCCCCCTTTTTCTTCCAAACATAACGATGGTCATTGTGGACAAACAGTTCTATTTTTGTTTCACCAGACCAGAGGACATTTCTCTAAAAAGTACGATCTTTGTCCCCATGTGCAGTTGCAAACCGTAGTCTGCATTTTTTATGGTGGTTTGGAGCAGTGGCTTCTACCTTGCTGAGCGGCCTTTCAGGTTATGTCGATATAGGACTCGTTTTACTGTGGAAATAGAATCTTTTGTACCTGTTTCCTCCAGCATCATCACAAGGTCCTTTGCTGTTGTTCTGGGATTGATTTGCACTTTTTGCACCAAAGTACATTCATCTCTCGGAGACAGAACGCATCTCCTTCCTGAGCGGTATGATGGCTGCATGGTCCCATGGTGTTTATACTTGCGTACTATTGTTTGTACAAATGAACATGGTACCTTCAGGCATTTGGAATTTGCTCCAAAGGATGAACCAGACTAGAATTTGCTGATTTCTTTAGATTTTCCCATGATGTCAAGCAAAGAGGGACTGAGTTTGAAGGTAGGCCTTGAAATACATCCACACGTACACCTCCAATTGACTCAAATTATGTCAATCAGAAGCTTCTAAAGCATGATATAATTTTCTGGAATTTTCCAAGCTGTTTAAAGGCACAGTGAACTTAGTGTATGTAAACTTCTGACCCACTGGAATTGTGATACAGTGAATTATATGTGAAATAATCTGTCGGTAAACAATTGTTGGAAAAACTACTTGTGTGATGCACAAAGTATATGTCCTAACCGACTTGCCAAAACTATAGTTTGTTAACAATAAATTTGGGGATTGGTTGAAAAACTAGTTTTAATGACTCCAACCTAAGTGTATGTAAACTTCTGACTTCAACTGTATATATATATAAATACTCTTGGTGTTCTCTCAACCAGCTTCACCTGGAATGCTTTTCCAACAGTCTTGAAGGAGTTCCCACATATGCTGAGCACTTGTTGGCTGCTTTTACTTCACTCTGCGGTCCAACTCATCCCAAGCCATCTCAATTGGGTTGAGTTCCGGTGATTGGGAAGGCCAGGTCATCTGATGCAGCACTCCATCACTCTCCTTCTTGATCAAATAGCCCTTACACAGCCTGGAAGTGTGTTCGGTCATTGTCCTGTTGAAACTAAATTATAGTCCCACTAAGCACAAACCAGACAAAATGGCGTATCGCTGCAGAATACTGTGGTAGCCATGCTTGTTAAGTGTGCCTTGAATTCTAAATAAATCACTGACAGTGTCACCAGCAAAGCACCACAACACCATCACACCTTCTCCTCCGTTCTTCACGGTGGGAACCACACATGCGGAGATCATCCGTTCACCTACTTGCGTCTCACAAAGACACGGCTGATGGAACCAAAAATCTCACATTTGGACTCGTCAGACCAAAGGACAGATTTCCACCGGTCTAATGTCCATTCTCTTCTTCTTGGTGTCCTTTAATAGTGGTTTCTTTGCATCAATTCGACCATGAAGGCCTGATTCACGCAGTCTCCTCTGAACAATTTCTGAGGTGCAGTTAACTCTAATGAACTTATCCTCTGCAGCATAGGTAACTCTCGGTCTTCCTTTCCTGTGGCGGTCCTCATGAGAGCCAGTTTCATCATAGCGCTTAATGGTTTTAGCGACTGCATTTGAAGAAACTTTCAAAATTCTGCCATTTTCCATATTGACTGACCTTCCTGTCTTAAAGTAATGACAGACTTTCATTTCTGTTTGCTTATTTGAGCTGTTCTTGCCATAATATGGACTTGGTCATTTACAAAATAATCTTCTGTATACCACCCCTACCTTGTCTCAACACAACTGATTAGCTCAAACGCATTAAGAAGGTAATACATTCCACAAATTTACTTTTAACTAGGCACACCTGTTAATTGAAATGCATTCCAGGTGACTACCTCATGACGCTGGTTGAGAGAATGCCAAGAGTGTGCAAAACTGTCATCAAGGCAAAATATGGCTATTTGAAGAATCTCAAATATAAAATATATTTAGATTTGTTTAATACTTTTTTGTTTACTACATTATTCCATATGTGTTTTGATGTCTTCACTATTATTCTACAATGCAGAAAATAGTAAAAAAAAAATTTACCCTTGAATGAGTTGGTGTGTCCAAACTTTGGACTGGTACTGTACATATGATGTTTAGACATTATGGACAGTATGTGCATAGAATATATAGTCTATCTGAAGAATATGTAGGATAGAAAAGTATATGTAAAGCAATAGTTGAATAGGATGGACTTGGCTAGAATACAGTATATACAGATATGAAAGTTTAGTTATTCATTCTGTGTGGTTAAGATTAGGGCCATGGTTTGGGGAAAGCATAAAACTAAGTCATTTTCTAAAATGTGCTGGTTCCATTTAGTATTATCAAATACTCTCCCTGCTTACTGGAGAATTGGGAACTGCCGTTACACAGTGGTCTAAACTGCGGGCTGTGAGTTCGAGCCCAGTGCTGTCCCATCTCTTTATTTTGAGGAATTCATATATCGACGTCCTCAGCCCCTTATGAAACATCCAAAATCGAAGTTTGTTTCTGGTGACCAGGCTGCTTTTTGCATCGTTGCTTTGGTCGAATAAAGCTGAGTCAATGGAAACCTGCCTATTGTCACACTAAATCCACTGCCTGACAGTGTCAGAGAGCATGACAGCATGTGAAAGCGTCTTCTGACTTCACATAATTGTTAGTTAATGGTAAAGAGAATGAATGCCTTTTGAAAACGCCATTAATGCAGACATGTTCTTTCTTACTTTTTAAAAACTCTGCAATGTTGATTAAGGGCTCGTAAGTAAGCATTTCACGATCAGGTCTACAGTTGTTGTGTTCGGCGCATGTGACAAATAAAATGTGATTTGGTTTGAATTGAAAAAAAAAACTGTTACCTTCTGTATTGTGATCTTCTTTATGAAAACACACCCAGAGGTCATGACTCCATAGATCAGTGTGCGTGGGATGGTCCATATTCCAGTCCCTGTTATCATCATAGGACTTTATGGCCAGGGACCTGTGTGAAGTAGGCCGCTCTGATAAGACCAGAAATGTGACTGCATGAGGGGGACCCGCGTGTCGTTTGGCCCC
The DNA here is from genome assembly GCA_003317085.1 of Hucho hucho. Taxonomy (NCBI): domain Eukaryota; kingdom Metazoa; phylum Chordata; class Actinopteri; order Salmoniformes; family Salmonidae; genus Hucho; species Hucho hucho. The sequence continues at coordinate 168,050 of QNTS01002494.1, forward strand.
ATCTGATGGGAATCGATCGGAACATCAAAGATTCAACGCCGACCGGAGACATTGGAGCGTCGGGAATGGCTTCCCAAACACGTGCTGCTAAAGCTCTCTGGACTTTAGTTGCTAGCTGCTGTAGAATGTCAGACTCCAGGCTGGAATTTTAACTGCCGAATCACTGGCTTTGAGTAACAGGGTTGAGTAACCTAGTAGTCAATGTCACCATAGGGACACTGTAGAGTACACAGACCACAGCCTTTGGAACTGCCCCATCAGTCATGGCCTACTACTCTATTAACCTGGACACTGTGTTAACCAGTAATGTCTACATACGTATCTCTATGGATGGCAGAGACACGGGCACTGCATGGGGTAGAAGACACAAAGGACATTTCAGAAGGTCAAGCATGGTTCCAACAGCTATATGATATCTGCGACGGAGAGTAAGCGATACGTTAGCGAGACGTCGTTTCCATTCTCAAGTCGTGTGCATCACAGGAGGTTGCTGAGGGGAAGACAGCTCATAAAAATGGCCGGAACGGAGCAAATGCAATCAAATCAAAGTTTATTTGTCACGTATGCCGAGTACAACAGGTGTAGACCTTACAGTAAAATGCTTACTTACAGGCTCTAACCAACAGTGCAATAAAAAAAGGTATTAGGTGAACAATAGGTACGTAAAGAAATAAAAACAACAGTAAAAAGACATTGAAAAATAACAGTAGCGTGGCTATATACAGTAGCGAGGCTATAACAGTAGCGAGGCTATATACAGGCACCGGTTAGTCGGGCTGATTGAGGTAGTATGTACATGTAGATATGGTTAAAGTGGGGGCGGGGGCACATTAGAATACCTGTTCAGGGGGTAAAAACTGTTGAGAAGACTTTTTGTCCTAGACTTGGCGCTCCGGTATCGCTTGCCATGCGGTAGCAGAGAGAACAGTCTATGACTGGGGTGGCTGGGGTCTTTGACAATTTTTAGGGCCTTCCTCTGACACCGCCTGGTGTAGAGGTCCTGGATGGCAGGCAGCTTAGCCCCAGTGATGTACTGGGCCGTACGCATTAGCCTCTGTAGTGCCTTGCGGTCGGAGGCCGAGCAGTTGCTGTACCAGGCAGTGATGCAACCAGTCAGGATGCTCTCGATGTTGCAGATGTAGAACCTTTTGAGGATCTGAGGACCCATGCCAAATCTTTTTAGTTTCCTGAGGGGGAATAGTTGTCATGCCCTCTTCATGATTGTCTTGGTGTGTTTGGACCATTCTAGTTTGTTGGTGATGTGGACACCAAGGAACTTGAAGCTCTCAACCTGCTCCACTGGCAGCCCCATCGATGAGAATGGGGGCTTACCTGGTCCTCCTTTTCCTGTAGTCCACAGTCATCTCCTTAGTCTTGGTTACGTTGAGGGGTAGGTTGTTATTCTGTCTCTGACCTCCTCCCTATAGGCTGTCTCGACGTTGTCGGTGATCAGGCCTACTACTGTTGTATCGTCTGCAAACATAATGATTGTGTTGGAGTCGTGCCTGGCCATGCAGTCGTGGGTGAACAGGGAGTATAGGGAGCACGCACCCCTGAGGGGCTCCAGTGTTGAGGATCAGCGTGGCGGATGTGTTGCTTCCTACCCTCACCACCTGGGAGTGGCCCGTCAGGAAGTCCAGGATCCAGTTGCAGAGGGAGGTGTTTAGTCCTGGGATCCTTAGCTTAGTGATGAGCTTTCAGGGTACTATGGTGTTGAACGCTGAGCTGTAGTCAATGAATAGCATTCTCACGTAGGTGTTCCTTTTGTCCAGGTGGGTAAGGGCAGTGTGGAGTGCAATATAGATTGCATCATCTGTGGATCTGTTTGGGCGGTATGCAAATTTGAGTGGGTCTAGTGAATCTGGGATAATGGTGTTGATGTGAGCCATTACCAGCCTTTCAAAGCACTTCATGGCTACGGACGTGAGTGCTACAGGTCTGTAGTCATTTAGGAAGGTTGCCTTCGTGTTCTTGGGCACAGGGACTATGGTGGTCTGCTTGAAACATGTTGGTATTACGGACTCAATCAGGGACATGTTGAAAATGTTACTGAAGACACCTGCCATTTGGTCAAAAAATGCCCGGAGCACACGTGGCATCAAACACCTGGAAACCACGTGTTTGATGTGTTTCATACCACTGGTGTCAGATTCACTGTTTAGTGAACAACATGTACATCAACCTCACAAGTGAGATCAGGTGATGGTTTTTCCTTTTGTTTTGAGAATCATTGTAATGAAGACAGTTTGTCTCACCTAAAGAAGGAGTTATTGCCCTGGGAAACGTGATAGGGTGGCCAGTGGCCAGTGGCAGAGGATATGCATACATGTGTAACAGATAAGAATTTGTAACCTCACTCCTCAGCCTGAAATATCTCCACTCACGTTGCTGGATTGCTAGCTTGACTGAGAAAAACATTTCAGGAGGGCGGCCAGGTGTATTTGTGAGGTCCGGGGTTCTAGTATTGGGTTCTAGTATCGGGTTCTAGTCTCAGGTTCTAGAATCGGGTTCTAGTCTCAGGTTCTCGTCCCGGGTTCTAGTCTCGGGTTCTTAGTATCGGGTTCTAGTATTTGGTTGTAGTCTCGGGTTCTAGTATCAAGTTCTAGTCTCAGTGCGAAGTAGATAGGGGCGAAGTGGTATGCGGCTAAGCAAGCACAGTGACGTTTGCTACACGTGCATGTGTGTGTTCATGTGTGTGTGTGTGTGTGTGTGTGTTCATGTGTGTGTGTGGTGTGAGTTCGTGTGTGTGTGTGTTCATGTGTGTGTGTGTGTGTGTGTGTGTGCGTGTGTGTGTGTGTGTGTGTGTGTGTGTGTGTGTGTGTGTTCGTGTGTGTGTGTGTTCAGGTGTGTGTATCCAGAGTAGAGTTGATTCTGCTGGCCTTGTGGTTGACCAGATGACGGCTGCTTCTATCTGAGTCACAACACCAGCCTGCGTAACGCCTGCCTAACTCCACTTTGTATGCGTGTGTCTACGTCTGCGCTACTGTTCAGCCATGGCATTTGTGTGTGTCTAAACAGCCGTGGTCTATAATCATTCAGACCACACTAAGGTAAATAATAATAGCCTGCTGGTCAGAGTTATGTCACATGTCTCATGATTCACACCAGATTAACGTGTGTGTGTGTGTCACAGTTGTGACAAATGTAGATCAGCTTTAATATTGCAGATAGATTGTGTCTTCTATCAGTGTAATTGTCTGCATCAATACCCCATATACATTTTTTGGTAAATATAGATTTTTTTTTCAAATATATTTTCCTTTATTATTTTCCCCTAACCCTACCACCCCTCCCCTAATTGGAGTTACAATAGTTATCTTTTGTTTGTTTTTAGTCCCACTCTTTCGCTCCATTCAACCCCTCCCATCTACAGTCTCTCAACACCATCCAGTTTTGCCATATATTTTTTAACTGTGCTGTGACGTTTCACAAAAGTTCTGAACCTTTATTCTCATTCTCTCGATTACTGTGCAGATTGCAAATTAAAGATAATAATTTTGCTAAGAGTATTACTTGATTATTGATCGATTGACTATGACTTTTCAAATCACCCAGCAGTGTTATTTGCAGTGTTAGCTCCACTTTAATGTTGCAATTCTTCAGCCATTCCTGAACCTGCGACCAGAAACAAGCTACATATGGACAGTACAAAAACAAATTATCTAATGATTCTGCCTCGTAGCAAATTCTGCAGAGCTGGGATGGTTGTATCCCCCATATATATATAACATTATTTTGGTTGCAATACTATTTAATAATAATTTTTATTGAAAAATGCTAAGTTTTGAATCTGGTGTCGTTTTGTGTAACAGCTCATTTATTTAACCTAAAAGTCAGTTAAGAACAAATTCATACCCGGACGATGCTGGGCCAACTGTGCGCCACCCTATGGGACCCCCAATCACAGCCGGTTGTGATACAGCCTGATATCAAACCAGGGTCTGTAGTGACACCTCTAGCACTGAGATGCAGTGCCTTAGACCGCTGCACCACTCAGGAGCCCATAAACCATGTGCTACGGAGTCATTACATTGAAAATCTCTTCCCAACTATTTTGCAACCTGAATGGCAAAGCTGTAAATTGTTTAGTCTTTAAATTAAAGTAGTAAAGTACTTTTTAATATTTGTGATACAATTTTGACAAAGGCCCCTTGATTACTGTGCTTGCTTCAGCTTACTCTTAGTCTATTTAAAATTAAATATATCATGTGTCGAATCTATTTGGTCATATTTATTTGTTATAGTTGTACCAATTGAAAAACGAGCCAATGACATTAGCACTAGTGTCCTGAGTCTGGGCTGTCTGAATTTAAACGGCAGAGGTCAGGGCCTACCCTAAGAGGACTTTCACACCAATAAAGTAGTACTCTCTGAATTGAGAGCTTGTTCATTTCTTGATTCATTGAGTAATGTGATTGGCTCCCTGTTTTTCCCTGCCTGTTTATAACCCTTCTTTCCTTTGTTTGGCTTTGGAACATTCTCAGCACATTTAAAAACTTCTTCAGGCTAGGGTCTATTTTTCTCCATTTCCACCTGACTGACGTGCCCAAAGTAAACTGCCTGTTGCTCAGGCCCTGGGTATGCATATAATTGGTACTTTTGGAAAGAAGACTTTGAAGTTTGTAGAAATGTTAAAATTATGTAGGATACTATAACACAATAGATATGGCAGGAGAAAATCCAAAGAAAAACCAAGCAGAATAAAAAAAAAATTGAGAGCCCATGCTCTTCCAATGGAACGTATAGGAAAGAAATGTAATCTAGCTCCCAGTATGCAATTCCTATGGCTTCCACTGTGTGTCAGTAGTCTTTGTTCAAGGTTTCAGGCTTGTTTCTTCCAAAACAAAGAAGAATTATTATGAGCTTTAGTACAGGGACTCAGACTTGGAAATCAGTGTATGCGCACGCGACGAAAAGGACACGCACCTGCTAATATCGTTTTCCTATTGAACATACTTCTTTCCGTATTAAATATTATAGTTTAATTTCATTTTAGGGTATCTGAGGATCAAATATAAACTTATTTTGACTTGTTTTAACAAAGTTTAGCTGTAGCTTTTTGGATTCCTTTCTATGCGTGTTGAACGAGTGGATAACTCAAATCGATGGCGACAACTAAACAGACTTTTTGAGATATAAATAATGATTTCATCTAACAAAACGACACTACATGTTGTAGCTGGGACCCTTTGGATGACAAATCAGAGGAAGATTTTTTAAAAGTAAGTGAATATTTAATCGCTATTTATGAAACCTTTGCCGGTGGAAAAATATTTTGATGTGGGGCGCCGTCCTTAAACAATCGCATGGCATGCTTTCGCTGTAAAGCCTACTGTAAATCGGACAGTGCAGTTAGATTAACAAGAATTTCAGCTTTTACCCGATATAAGACACTTGTATGTACCTAAATGTTTAATATCCATAATTTGTATGATTATTTATTTGAACTGCTCGCCCTCCAGTTTCACCGGAAGTTGTCCCGCGAGCGGGACGCCTAGCCTTAAGAAGATTTATATGTGTAGAATTGCATAATCTTCTGTTCCGCCATCTGGTAAAATGTGTAGAATTGCACAAAATGTACTTTAAAACTCCCATCAAAGTTCCCCAACCCTGCTCTACAAACAATCAGTAACATTTCAACTAACTATTTACTAACCCTAGACATAACCTTAACCCTAAACTTACCCGAACCCGTATTCTTAACCTATCCCTAACTGTAGCCTTAGCAAGCAGTTTCTTATCAACAGATGGTTTGTTGATAGTAGAGTATGACCTTCTACAGATTGACTTTCCTGACTATCCAAATGAAGTGTGACCAAGAAAATGTTCCATAAAAACCACAAGAAAACTTAAATAATGTTCAGAGAACGTTCTAAGAATGTTATTTTAAAACAAATACATTCCGTTCTCAGCATCAACAAAACTCTCTCTATCCTCTATCTTGTTAAGTGTGTTCAGGTGTGTTGGCCGCACCCAATAATTGGCCACACCTGATCTTAATGAGTGCTTGTTTCCTTTTAAATTAGGTCTGTTTGAATAGACAAAATGAACAGATTTGTATAATTAAAAAAACATGACATGGTAGGTCCATCCTGGTGGGGCAGTGGACTAATTTCATGACAGAGAACAGAATATTATAGGTTTGAATCTCACAGATGCGGTGTCACAATAAAAATAAGTGTTTGTATGATTAATGGCTAAGGAAATTAATTTCCATATGTGACCCGATTGAGGAAACTAGGCATATGTCGCAAGTCACGACTTCACAGGAGAGCCGTTTGAATGTATTATTTTTTCATTTTTTTATCAAAATGCATTTTTTGCCATAAATGTCTTCTCGAACATGTGAACTTTCATGTGTCTTAATAGAAAACTTGTATGCCATCTGTAAAAATGAATAAAATTGTTAAATGACGAGACTTGTTGGCAGCAACCTTCCTACTAGCCATGATTGGCTGACATAATGAATGGGCTGGACATGCCGAGAGCGGAGTTCGGATTGGTCTGCCATATAGAAGGATTCTGGCTATTTGAGCTGGTCAGTCTGTGTTGGTAATCCTGTCGAACGCAGAATTGTTTTTAATGTATTGTGTAGTGAAGCTGCATAAGTGTGGCTCTCCACTTTCTGGAGGATCACGTTTTGAAATCAGTGGAATTAGAGTAGGATAGCTAATAGAATAGAATAAAACTTTCTTGTCCATCCAGGATGGACATTTTTCTTTGTTATCACCCATTAAAATAATCACATACACGTACATTCTCACATCATACACATTTAAACCAGTCAGTCCATCAAGTTGCATACTAACAACATAGAGGACATTGATACATTCACTCACAAATGACCACAGCCCCAACTGCACTAGATAGATAAGTACATATATCGTTACAATTGACTTTGCATTCAGTAGTCCAACAGCACAAGGAACGAATGAATGTTTGAACATGTTCTTCTTGGGCATGGGCATTCTGAATGCTCAAATATGTCTGTGGTCGACCAATTACTTTGCTGGCTGTGTTTACTATTCTGGTCAGTTTGCTTTTGCTCCTCACACTCAGATTACTAGACTGTTATATTGAATTACAAACTCAGATTACCATACCAGACTGTCATATTGAATGTGAGTATGCTCTCCATCAGCTCAGATTACCATACCAGACTGTCATTTTTTATTTATTTCACCTTTACTTAACCAGGTAGGCAAGTTAAGAACAAGTTCTCATTTACAACTGCGACCTGGCCAAGATAAAGCAAAGCAGTTCGACACATACAACAACACAGTTACACATGGAGTAAACAAACATACAGTCAGTAGAAAAACAAATCTATATACAATGTGTGCAAATGAGGTAAGATAAGGAAGGTAAGGCAATAAATAGGCCATGGTGGTGAAGTAATTACAATGTAGCAATTAAACACTTGAATGGTAGATGTGCAGTAGATGAATGTGCAAAATAGAAATACTGGGGTGCAAAGGAGAAAGATACAAAAATAAATACGGTAGGGGATGAGGTAGTTTGTTGGGCTATTTACAGATGGGCTATGTACAGGTGCAGTGATCTGTGAGCTGCTCTGACAGCTGGTGCTTAAAGCTAGTGAGGGAGATAAGTGTCTCCAGTTTCAGTGATTTTTGTAGTTCGTTCCAGTCATTGGCAGCAGAGAACTGTAAAGAAAGGCGGCCAAAGGAGGAATTTGCTTTGGGGGTGACCAGTGAGACAAACCTGCTGGAGCGCGTGCTATGGGTGGGTGCTGCTATGGTGACCAGCGAGCTGAGAAAAGGCGGTGCTTTACCTAGCAGGGACTTGTAGATGACCTGGAACCAGTGGGTCTGGCGACGAGTATGAAGCGAGGGCCAGCCAACGAGAGCATACAGGTCGCAGTGGTGGGTAGTATATGGGGCTTTGGTGACAAAATGGATGGCACTGTGATAGACTGCATCCGATTTGTTGAGTAGAGTATTGGAGGCCATTTTGTAAATGATTGTTCAGGAATAGTGGTTGTCATTGATGATCAGCTACATTGTCTCCTTGGATCTTCATCTCGTTAGTGTAGATAGAGAACAACAACGGTGAAAGGACACACCCCTGTGTTCAGGTTCAGTTCATCAGAGAGGGCCCCATTCATGAGGAATCTCTGTGGGCAGTCAGTTAATTAGGGAAGAGCGGGCCGCTCCCGACACTACCCGGTGAAATGTAAGGCGCCAAATTCAAAATCCAAAAGTTGAATTATTAAACATTCATCAATATACAAGTGTTGCATAGTCATCAAAAGCTCTGATTCTTGGCAATATCACAGCATTGTCAGATTTCAGAAAGGCTTTACGGCGAAAGCACAACATTTGATTGTTTGAGGATAGCACCTCTCCTATTTTCCACATTAGCATAAATTCATATCCAGCGCGGGTCACACAAAACCCATATAAGAGCTAAAATAAATCACTTACCTTTCGAAGAACTTCTGCTGAGGGCTTCCCAAGTGTCCAACGAAGACATCCAATGGTTCTTTTGTTAGAAAAAGTCATTTATTATATCCATAAATCTCCGTTTGGTTAGTGCGTTATGATCAGAAAATCCATCGTCGAGTCGATCATTGAACCGTGAAGAGAACACGTTCAAATTATACCTATACACTTTCTCCAAACAAATCAAACATCATTTTTAATGTATCCTTAGGTATCCTTTTATGTATGTTTACTGTAATATTTCAACCGGACGATAACATGAACGATAGGAAAGGAAAATAAGTGGGGCGCGCTCACAATCTCGCGCCCGTGAAACGTTGTTGACAAATGTGGTCCCTTTACTACTTCCTCTTCCTATCTGTTCTGCTTAGTGCTAGAGCCTCCAGACACTGTATGAAGACTGTTGACATCTAGTGGAAGCCATAGGTACTGCAGTCTCAGTCCTAGTTAACTTCTTAGGGAGCAGCTCCCGAGATGACGGTTTTGGAGAGTGTGCCGTGCCCAAAGTAAAATGCCTCCCACTCAGGCCCAGAAAATAGGATATGCACATAATTAGTACTATTGGATAGGAAACACTCTGATGTTTCTAAAAGTGTTAACATAATATCTGTGAGTGTAACAAAACAGAAATAGCAGGCGAAAACCCGAGAAAAATCTATCCGGAATTACTGTTTTTTGTCACATTGGCTCTGTTTGACAGTCTCCCCATTGAGTTCTATGGCAAGCAGCTCCGAGATTTCAGTACCTATGGCTTCCACTAGATGTCAACAGTCTATATATAAAGCCTCAGAGAGATTGGAGGAAGCAGGAAGAATAGGTATAGGAAATGGCCAAGGTAGCTCAGATGTCAACAAGTTTTTTCTCGTTCGCTAGTCTGGCTGAGCGCCCCACTTTATTTTACTTATATAACGTTTAGGTGACCATCCGAGTGAAATATTATCACTCATATTCATAAAAGGATAGCTAAGGATGCATTTTAACTGGTATTTGATTTGTTTAGGAAAAGTTTATAGGTATATTTGAATGCGTTCTCTTCACGGTTCTATGGGCGATTCAACGTTGGATTTTCTGAACATTACGCACCAACCAAACGGAGATTTATGGATATAATAAATGACTTTTTCTAACAAAAGAACCATGGATTGTCTTCGTTGGACACTTGGGAAGCCCTCAGCAGAAGTTCTTCAAAAGGTAAGGGATTTATTTTCGCTGTGAAATGTGTTTTGTGTGAACCGCGATGGTTTATGAATTTATGATAATGGTAAAATGTGATATTGCCAAGAAGCAGAGCTTTTGATGACAATGCAACACTTGTATATTGATGAATGTTTAATAATTCAACTTTTGGATTTTGAATTTGGCGCCTTACATTTCACAGGGTAGTGCCGGGTAGTGTCGGGAGCCCCACCACTCCCTAAGTAGTTAACATAGAAATCAATAGGCAGCCTGGACAAAAAGTTCATGTACAAAAAAAACTGCAAATCCGGATGGATTTTCCTCTGGTTTTCGCCTGCTATATCAGTTCTGTTATACTCACATACATTATTTTAACACTTTTAGAAACTTCAGAGTGTTTCCTATCCAATAGTACTAATTATGTGCATATCCTATTTTCTGGGCCTGAGTGGCAGACATTTTACTTTGGGCACACCAGACTCTCCAAAAACGTCACCTCTGCTGCCACTCCCTAAGAAGTTAAAAAGTCCTTGATCCAACCTGCTAGGCCTCCGTTGATGTTCAGGTCCAGTAGTCATTTCAGAAGTGTGTATTTGCATTTGTATTGAAAGCTGAACTAAAATCTAAAAATAAATTACATGATGACATGATTTTGCATGTTGAAGGTGACTAGCCACCATGTTCACCAAGGTCAGGATAGCATCCTCAGTCCCCCTCTGTGCCTTATAGGCAAATTGTAACGGGTCCAGTTGATCTGCTATGGACAGGGTAAGGTGCTTACTAACAACCGTTTCCATGCATTCGTCCAAAAGAGGCGTGAGGGCCACAGGTCGAAAGTAATTTGGTGATTTGGCCCCTGACTTCTTAGGCACCGGTACAATGGTCGACACCTTCCAGGATTTTGGCACCGTACAGGTGATCAGTAGGAGTCGAAACAGTCGTGTGAGAACTCCCTTGAGCTGGTTGTCGCAGACCTACAGTACTTTGCCCCGTAGTCTGTCTGGGCCTGGTGCTTTGTGTGGCTTAATATTTAACAAGCATGAGGCCACCTCGTTCTCTGTTATCTGGACAGGAGAGGGGATACTTTCACATATTTCTTTACATTCGTCTTTAAAATCGACGGTATCAAATCTTCCATAAAAACAGCTTAGGTCGTTTACAAAGGATGAACAGTCTGCCATATTATTCAATCAAATCAATCAATCAAATTTATTTATAAAGCCCTTCTTACATCAGCTGATGTCACAGAGTGCTGTACAGACACCCAGCCTAAAACCCCAAACAGCAAGCAATGCAGGTGTAAAAGCCCGGTAGTTAGGAAAAACTCCCTAGAAAGGCCAGAACCTAGGAAGAAACCTAGAGAGGAACCAAGCTGTGAGGAACCAAGTTGTTATTGTTCTCTCTTTTACTTTCTCTTCCCATCGTCGCATTAAGCCCTTCCCATGCTTTTTTGCTTTCCATATTGTCATTTTATTTATCCTTTACAGCATCCATATCTCCTTTCAGGAATGCAAACTTTCTTTCATTGAGGCACATTTTCAAGTCCTTAGACACCCAGGGCTTGTTGTTGGAAATAATCTGACAGTTTTTGTGTTAATGACAGTATCCTCACAGAACTGGATGTATGATGTAATGCTATCTGTCAACTCGTGGGGATCCCTGCACAAGTCAAAGAACAGCTCCCAGTCTGTGATGTCAAAGCAATCCTTGAGCTCCTCCCTACTCTCCTCTGTCCATATCTGAATGGATTTCTCTACAGGTTTCATCTGCTGCCTGTATCTTGGAGATAAGCCCCATCTTATCTCAGCTCACAGGTCACCATAGCAGCACCCACCCATAGCATGTGCTCCAGCAGGTATATTTCATTGGTCACCCCCAAAGCCAATTCCTCCTTTGGCTGCATTCCTTCCAGTTCTCTGCTGCCAATGACTGGAACGAATTGCAAAAATCACTGAAGCTGGAGACTCATATCTCCCTCACTAACTTTAAGCATCAGCTGTCAGAGCAGTTTACAGATCATTGCACCTGTACATAGCCCATCTGTAAATAGCCCATCCAACTACCTCATCCCCATATTGTTATTTATTTTTTTGCTCCTTTTTTGCTCCTTTTGACAAGTATTATCTACAAAGATACATAGCTCCCCACTTATTGATTTATGTGATGTGGTTTTGTCTTGATCTGCTCTAATGACAGTGTATCCATGAATGTTTACATCAATATTGTCCTGCTTGAGCCATGTTTTTGTAAAGCAGAATAAATTACTTCTCCTAAAGTCCTCTTCAAATTTAACTCATCCAGTTTGTTATTTAACGACCGCACATTTGACAGGGTGATCACCGGGAGTGGGTGACGGCTTCCCCGCCTCCGTAATCTGTTCCTGATACCACCTCTTGAGCCTCGCTTCTTTTTAATTCCTCTTTTTTAACAGGCAATGCTGTTTTGAAGAGTGTGAGCTTTATCTCAGAAAGAGAGCATAAACTAATTTACTCACTGAATCTACACCACCTCCGATAGTGATTGGAAAGTTTTCTGCACATTAGGATTAAGGTCATCACACATGCCACGAACAATACACTTTTGAACTTGCAGCACACTTAGATTTAGACAAAACAAAACAAAATTGAACGATATAACTATAAACAAACTCACGCAGCTGAGCTCAGAGTCTGGCAGCAGTGTCGTGCCCCCTAAAGAGATGGAGAAAACACCTGTCTCTGGATTAAATCTTCAAACTAAGGGCAAACGTGGCATGGCATTCGTGACATGGGGGACGCATCCATCATGCATGATTATGTATACAGCATTAGCATTAGCTACAGTAGCTACATTTTCAGATATTACGCGTTTCTAATTTGACAGAAAGTGGTTTCGTTTCAAGCTAACGTGTACTGTTAGGTTGCTAGCTAACGTTAGCTGGCTGGCTCCCTAGCTGACGTTATTATTTGTATCCCAGAGTCGTTTGCTTTTCTAGCAGGAGCCTAATGTTAGCTAGGTTGGTTATCTCCTAGCATATTCATGAAGAGTAGTAACGACATGATTTGACACTGTGTTCATTGTTGTTTAACTAGCTAACATTAGCTGGCTGCCTCATTAGCTAACGTTACGTGACGTTTGTGATTTTACACGTTGTTTACCTAGCTAGGTATTTACATGTTTTAAGCTAAAGCATACAACACCCGTTGAATATGGCCGGTGTCAGTAAACATCTTCAAAAAAGCATAGTGAAATTGTTGCCAGCAGAGCTGGTTAGGCTGTTTTCATGATATCCATATTTAAACAAATAATAGGCCAGATCGTCAAGTGTGCGCTCTGAATGTTCCGAGAGCGAAACGAGATGGGTGGGGCTAAAACTTCAGAGGGTGTGAACGATGCTGAAGGGGTGTAAACCAAGAAGAGCTCTTCACTACAGTGCTTTGCAAAAGCATTCATCTCCCTTGGCGTTATTTGGATTTCATTTAATGGACATACACAAAATAGTCCAAATTGGTGAAGTGAAATGAAAAAAAATGACTGGTTTAAAAAAAAAGAAGAAAAAAAAGAAAAGTGGTGCATGTGTACAGTATGTATTCACCCCCTTGTCTATGAAGCCCCTAAATAAGATCTGGTGCAACCAATTACCTTCAGAAGTCTCATAATTATTTAGATAGCACACAGGTGGAATTTATTTAAGTGTCACATGATCTCAGTATATATATACCTGTTCTGAAAGGCACACCACTAAGCAAGGGGCACCACCAAGCAAGTGGCAATATGAAGACCAAGGAGCTCTCCAAACAGGTCAGGGACAAAATTGTGGAGAAGTACAGATCAGGGTTGGGTTAAAAAAAATATCAGAAACTTTGAACATCCCACGGAGCACCATTAAATCCGTTATAAAAAAATGGAAAGAATATGGCACCACAACAAAACTGCCAAGAGAGGCCGCCCACCAAAACTCACAGACCAGGCCAGCAGGGCATTAATCAGAGAGGCAACAAAGAGACCAAAGATAACCCTGAAGGAGCTGTAAAGCTCCACAGCGGAGATTGGAGTATCTGTCTATAGGACCACTTTAAGCTGTACACTCCACAGAGCTGGGCTTTACGGAAGAGTGGCCAGAAAAAAGATATTGCTTAAAGAAAAAATAAGCAAACACGTTTGGTGTTCACCAAAAGGCACATGGGAGACTCCCTAAACATATGGAAGAAGGTACTCTGGTCCGAGACTAACATTGAGCTTTTTGGCCATCAAGGAAAATGCTATGTCTGGCGCAAACCCAACACCTCTCATCACCCCGAGAATACCATCCCCACAGTGAAGCACGGTGGTGGCAGCATCATGCTGTGCGGATGTTTTTCATCAGCAGGGACTGGGAAACTGGTCAGAATTGAAGGAATGATGGATGGCACTAAATACAGGGAAATTCTTAAGGGAAACCTGTTTCAGTCTTCCAGAGATTTGAGACTGGGATAGAGGTTCACCTTGTCTTGGAATGGCCTAGTCAAAGCCCAGACTTCAATCCAATTGAGAATCTGTGGTATGACTTAAAGATTTCTGTACACTTGCAGAACCCATCCAACTTGAAGGAGCTGGAGCAGTTTTGCCTTGAAGAATGAGCAAAAATCCCAGTGGCTAGATGTGCCAAGCTTATAGAGACATACCCCAAAGATTTGCAGCTGTAATTGCTGCAAAACCTTGCTCTACAAAGTATTGACTTTGGGGGGATGAATAGTTATGCACGCTCAAGTTTTCAGTTTTTTTGTCTTATTCCTTGTTTGTTTCACAATAAAAATATATTCAAAGTGGTAGGCATGTTGTGTAAATCAAATGATACAATCCCCCCCCAAATCCATTTGAATTCCAGGTTGTAAGGCAGCAAAATAGGAAAAATGCCAAGGGGGGTGAATACTTTCGCAAGCCACTGTATATACCAAAACATTCAAAGTCCATTTTCTCAAAAGTAAGTTTACAAGTTTATCAACTTTCAAAGCAGAATTACTTTCCCATTGTTTCTCAAAAATGCAGTGTATTATATGCAATTTTGTTTCTCTCAGTTACTACTTTTATCCAATGTAAAAAAGACAATTTCAAATGTTGATACATAAGACCGAATCCAGGTGGTGAGTCACTGATGTGCTTGTAGTGAACAAAATAAATGACCCCAAATAATCTAGCAGTGTTTTTAAAAGTCTAATTGAAAAACATTCAGTGGATGTTTTAAGGAGGTTATTCGCAGAACCTCCCTGCAACCTAAAATGAAACATTCCCAGAACAGGTGAAATTTTCACTTCTGTTCTCAGAACATTTAAAAATGTTCCTTTTACCGGTCAGGAAATGTATGGCTTCATTCCCACAAACAATGTGAAACCAACAACAAACGTTCACACAACTTCTTAGGAACTAAATGTGCTAGCTGGGCATTCTGTTAGCTTCATAACCAAAGTGCAAATACAGCAGGCCAAAACAAAGAGAAGGCCAACCAGTCACATGATAGACAAAAGCATGACTGTGATGTTTGGAGTCATTTGACGTTTGGAATGGGAGTAAAGGGTCATTGAACTTCTGAGTTGACATAAAGACCTTTAAAGGGATAATTCACCCCAAAACCAACATTTTCATCAGACGTTTTTATTCTTCAAAAGTGGTTAAAGTGAAGCTGAGCCCATTCCACACCGTACAGTCGTGGCCAAAGGTTTTGAGAATCACACAAATATTAAGTCTGCTGCCTCAGTTTGTATGATGGAAATGTGCATATACTCCAGAATATCATGAAGGGTGATCAGATGAATTGCAATTAATTGCAAAGTCCCTCTTTGCCATGCAAATTAACTAAATCCCCAAAAAACATTTACACCTAATTTCAGCCCTGCCACAAAAGAACCAGCTGACATGTCAGTGATTCTCTTGTTAACGCAGGTGTGAGTGTTGACGAGGACAAGGCTGGGGATCACTCTGTCAGGCTGATTGAGTTCGAATAACAGACTGGAAGCTTCAAAAGGAGGGTGGTGCTTGGAATCATTGTTCTTCTTCTGTAAAACATAGTTACCTGCAAGGAAACACGTGCCATCATCATTGCTTTGCACAAAAAGGGCTTCACAGGCAAGGATATTGCTGCCAGTAAGATTGCACCTACATCAACCATTTATCGGATCATCAAGAACTTCAAGGAGAGCGGTTCAATTGTTGTGAAGAAGGCTTCAGGGCGCCCAAGAAAGCCCAGCAAGCGCCAGGACCATCTTCTAAAGTTGATTCAGCTGCGGGATCGGGGCACCACCAGTACAGAGCTTGCTCAGGAATGGCAACAGGCAGGTGTGAGTGCATCTGCACGCACAGTGAGGCGAAGACTTTTGGAGGATGGCCTGGTGTCAAGAAAGGCAGCAAAGAAGCCACTTCTCTCCAGGAAAAACATCAGGGACAGACTGATATTCTGCAAAAGGTACAGGGATTGGACTGCTGAGGACTGGGGTAAAGTCATTTTCTCTGATGAATCCCCTTTCCGATTGTTTGGGGCATCCGGAAAAAAGCTTGTCCGGAGAAGACAAGGTGAGCGCTACCATCAGTTCTGTGTCATGCCAACAGTAAAGCATCCTGAGACCATTCATGTGTGGGGTTGCTTCTCAGCCAAGGGAGTGGGCTCACTCACAATTTTGCCTAAGAACACAGCCATGAATAAAGAATGGTACCAACACATCCTCCGAGAGCAACTTCTCCCAACCATCCAGGAACAGTTTGGTGACGAACAATGCCTTTTCCAGCATGATGGAGCACCTTGCCATAAGGCAAAAGTGATAACTAAGTGGCTCGGGGAACAAAACAT
>QNTS01002495.1:12682-22853 GCA_003317085.1 Hucho hucho
TTTCACAGTTATAAATCGTCTGTCGACAGTTCTCCTTTTCCTCTGTTATCTCAACTCCATCCTGCTTAGGTTGCAAAATAGTAACACGATGTCTTAGTCTTTTAAAAAGTTCTAGACCTACACATTATAGAATTATTGTCTTATTCCTCTAACACCTATTACATACATTTTCAGGGTGAAATATTCTAGTCATTAATTAAACATACAAATTCCTATATCATTAAGACAACACCATGCATTTGCAGTTTGATTTACATGTATAATAACCACACCAATTTGTAGGTTTGTATCAAGTTTTGAATACACTACCATAAACAATCTCTGAGAAACTGACAAAATGGTGAAAAAGCTTACAACCATCCCCGTTCTCCCTACCATTTCCAAATAATAATGTTAGGCAATAGTTTTAAACAACTGCTTGACAACACCTTTTACAAGAAACTCAGAAGTGACCCCACTTCCTAATTTCAGAACATTATCTTTACTGTCCTAGATGGGTATTTAAATTATGGTCAAATCACCAAAAAAGAACACCACTTTTTGGCAATTCAACACCCCAAAATTCACAAGAATTTTACAAAACCTCCGGGGCGCCCTATTGTAGCGGGCATTGATGCTGTAACGGCTCCTTTATCGACTTTTTGTTGACTACCTTATTAGATCACCCTCAGAACAGCTCCACTCCTTTGTAAAGGACACCAGCCGTATGATCTCAGAACAGCTCCCCTCCTTTGTAAAGGACACCAGCAGTATGGTCTCAGAACAGCTCGTCTCCTTTGTAGAGGACACCCACAGTAAGGTCTCAGAACAGTTCCCCTTATTTGTAAAGGACACCAGCAGTATGATCTCAGAACAGTTCCCCTTATTTGTAAAGGACACCAGCAGTATCATCTCAGAACAGTTCCCCTTATTTGTAAAGGACACCAGCAGTATGGTCTCAGAACAGTTCCCCTTATTTGTAAAGGACACCAGCAGTAAGGTCTCAGAACAGTTCCCCTTATTTGTAAAGGACACCAGCAGTATGATCTCAGAACAGTTCCCCTTATTTGTAAAGGACACCAGCAGTATGATCTCAGAACAGTTCCCCTTATTTGTAAAGGACACCAGCAGTATCATCTCTATTATTGAATCTCTTGATCATCTTCCTGAGAATTCTTTGTTACTTACGTTTGACAACTTCAAATACCTAGGTGTCTGGCTAGACTGTAAACTCTCTTTCAAACATCTCCAATCAAAAATTAAATCTAGAATCGGCTTCTTATTTCGCAACAAAGCCTCCTTCACTCACGCCGCCAAACATACCCTCGTAAAACTGACTATCCTACCGATCCTCGACTTCAGCGATGTCATTTACAAAATAGCCTTCAATACTCTACTCAGCAAACTGGATGCAGTCTATCACAGTACCATCCGTTTTGTCACCAAAGCCCCATACACCACCCACCACTGCGACCTGTATGCTCTAGTCGGCTGGCCCTCTCTACATATTCGTTGCCAAACCCACTGGCTCCAGGTCATTTATAAGTCTATGCTAGGTAAAGCTCTGCCTTATCTCAGATCATTGCTCACGATAACAACACCCACCCATAGCAGGCGCTCCAGCAGGTATATTTCACTGGTCAACCCCAAAGCCAACACCTCCTTTGGCCACCTTTCCTTCCAGTTCTCTGCTGCCAATGACTGGAACGAATTGCAAAAATCGCTGAAACTGGAGACTTATATATTTCCTCACTAACTTTAAACATCAGCTATCTGAGCAGCTAACCAATCGCTGCAGCTGTACATAGCCCATCTGTAAATAGCCCATCCAATCTACCTACCTCATCCCCATATTGTTTTTATTTACTTTTATGCTCTTTTGCACACCAGTATTTCTACATGCACATCATCATCTGCACATCTATCACTCCAGTGTTAATTTGCTAAATTGCAGTTACTTCGCTACTATGGCCTATTTATTGCCTTACCTCCTCACGCCATTTGCACACACTGTATATAGGCTTTCTTTTTTTTCTATTGTGTTATTGACTGTACGCTTGTTTATTCCATGTGTAACTCTGTGTTGTTGTTTGTGTCGCACTGTTTTGCTTTATCTTGGCCAGGAAGCAGTTGTAAATAAGAAATGGTCTCAACTAGCCTACCTGGTTAAATAAAGGTGAAATATATTTTTTTTAAGAATTGAGTCATTATACACAAGTTTTCCACATGAGGGCGGTATTGAAGCTATGGAACATTTTCTTCTGCAATGTGACCCTAATGAACTACCTTCCAGTGCATGCTTTATACCATTGGCTGAAATAGCACTCGCATACAACTACTTCGTGTTTCTAAATGATTTCTTTATTCAGACAAAGGCTACTGCTATGGGATCCCCCATGGCTCCTAACTATGCTAATTTGTATGTGGTTTACATGGAGAAACAGTCAATTCTCAATCCAAATGTTTTCTTGCTTAACATGATTTGGAAACGAT
Organism: Hucho hucho; assembly: GCA_003317085.1. Lineage (NCBI taxonomy): Eukaryota > Metazoa > Chordata > Actinopteri > Salmoniformes > Salmonidae > Hucho > Hucho hucho. The sequence continues at coordinate 15,155 of QNTS01002495.1, forward strand.
ATATTGATGATGTTTTTGTTCTGTGGAGGGGTGATGCAAAACAGCTCCAGGCATTCCATTATTTTCTGAACTCTTGTTCTGAGCACCTGAGATTTACTATGCAATCTGACACAAGTCACAGTTTCCTTGGTCTTCTGATTTTGTGTGAGGATAATGTTCTACACACTGATCTTAACAGGACACATTGATTGTAACAGTTTGTTGAGGGCTGATTCCATTGAACAGTTTGCCCCTCAAATCAAAAGAATTTGCAAAAAACTATTAGATCGACATAAATATGGCTGAGATGCAAAGAAAATTCAAGGAGAGGGGGTGCAAAATGATCAGATAAATACTGCCATTGAGAACATCCAAATCATATCAAGACATGATCTCTTTCAAAGACAGTCTCACAAAAATAAGCATTATTGCGTTCTTGCGTTCTGACAGATACAACTATTGGTTAGTGTTGATGAGGTCACAAACAGCCAACTGGTTGATCAGAGCCAATCAGAGCCTTCTATTCAGAATTTTCATTGAATTCTGACCATTGTTACACCATTCTCTACATGAGAATCCACTGAAAAGGCCTAAGCCTATATGCTACGACAAAATTATGCGCAGGACTCAGTTATCCAATACAATTTCACCCCAATCATTGGTAGTTGATTTTAGTTGACTGACAGTGTTGATTTTAATCCATTATTATACAAATGTGTTGAGTCATTAAATTGATCAATCAAGGCTGTATAGGAAAAAAAACTATTATTTTTATTTGAGAGACTCTTCAAAATTAACAGCATAAACATGTAAAGAATTGCAAAGCTGTTGTACATTGAAGACAGGAGATACAGATTGTTAGTATTATTATATATATTTGTATTGTTTTTTAAAGGTAGACATAAAGACAGAATATAATCAACAATAACAAAATAGGAATTTTAGCATCAATGACAAAAAAACAATATTCACTGGTTATATTAACACATATGCATTAGTTAAGGTTACATTAGTTCCCAAATAGACTCCTCAAAAAGTGCCCTTTGTTAAGGTTTTATTTAACAGTTCCTGATCCAACAGTAAATTTTTTTGCAGTTGCACAAATAGAAACCCAGACAGAATCGAACAGCAACACTAACAAAATATTTTTGTCGGAATCCCCAAAAAATTCACTGGTTATATTAACACATGTGCATTAATCAAGGTTACATTGGTTATAGACTTCAGGGAACAAAGAGCTGATTATACGAGAATCTAGATCAGATATACAGTCAAGATCTAGGTTGTCAATGGTGATCACTCTATCTTCCACCTCATGACGGGTGCTGCTGCTGCATGCCCTGTCTCCTCCCTGTGTGGTGGAGGTTGGAGGCTCTTCAGTCAAAGAGGGCTGCAGTACTCTGCTTTTCAGAACTACACACTCCTTAGCTGTTCTCATTAAGTATTTGTCAATAAGAATTTCTGTCTGTTCCCTAATATTCTCTTCAAATAGTTCCCTGTGATGAGGTTTGATTTTACAGTTCATCATGCAACAGTTAGCGCACTCAGACCTTGTACAACAGTTAATGTACTCTTTAATATCTATTCTGAGGATGCACAAACCACAACAATACCTAAGTATTGCATACAGACTACAACAGATATCCCTCCAAGGTATTGCAGTCAGAATAGAATTCCCAACAATCAGTACCAGAACCAGTACCAAACCATGAACCTGAAACAAAATGTGTTTTCATGTTAAAGGTAATCTATTATTTATACCAAACAACCCCCCCCATCAATACTCCGGGCTGCGTTCAGTATGTTTTTATGATCTGAAACGTTAAATCAAAGGGAAACAGCACTGTGCTGAACGGCCAAAAGGGGAGGAGTTTGGTTGCGTGTTGTGGAACGCTGTCAGCATGGCCACTGTCATTTAAATATATCACTCATTGAGTCAAGCCACACCTCGCCACACCCACCAAATGGGAGCAAACAAAGTCTAGGGGAAACATGTCGTTCAGTACAAGCCGTTCCGCAACATAGCAAACTGAACGCATCCCTGGTCTCCATCCCCCTCAATACTCTGGTATCCCCCCCCTCCCCTCAATACTCTGTGGAATTGTAATTAAAAAAACAAGTAAATAATGAAAGGTACTCACCATGGACTCCCTTTTGAAACCAGTTTCGAGTTGAGTTTCTTCTTCCTTTTGGGAGGGTGTGGTGTTGTTCCTGCAGGGAAGCATTGCTCTTTTATAGCACACGTACCAGTCCCCATCAATGAGCACAGACACAACCCACTGCAACCCTACAGCAGCCGCCTTAATGAGGCTTGACAACAGTCTTCCCCACAAATTACATTTACATCTGCATGTAATTCTCAAGACTCGTTGAAACTGTCCATCCATCCAGAGACTCAAGAGAAACAATATCAGAAATGGAAATCCCATGTAGCCGTTACAATGGTTATAGGTAACCTCTGGTTTAACACCGTTTTTACATAAGCATTTCAAGTGCTCATCAAACACAATATGGTAAAGAATAAGAGCAATGATGGTCATGTAAAAACTGCCTGTTCTTCTCATTTCTGAGATCAGAAAGTCAAATGCTGGCTTGAAGTGCTCCATGTTTCACCTTATTATAACCTATCAGGATCAGATATTCTACAGCGTCTCCTGACTACCGTCCTGTCTACTTTCCTCTCCCCAGATGAACAGTGATGTTAGTTCATGGTATACTTCTACTAGTCTGGTTACACCTCTGCTAAACACACCTCAGTTGCAGCTCCATCCTGTTATTTTACANATCTGCATGTAATTCTCAAGACTCGTTGAAACTGTCCATCCATCCAGAGACTCAAGAGAAACAATATCAGAAATGGAAACCCCATGTAGCCGTTACAATGGTTATAGGTAACCTCTGGTTTAACACCGTTTTTACATAAGCATTTCAAGTGCTCATCAAACACAATATGGTAAAGAATAAGAGCAATGATGGTCATGTAAAAACTGCCTGTTCTTCTCATTTCTGAGATCAGAAAGTCAAATGCTGGCTTGAAGTGCTCCATGTTTCACCTTATTATAACCTATCAGGATCAGATATTCTACAGCGTCTCCTGACTACCGTCCTGTCTACTTTCCTCTCCCCAGATGAACAGTGATGTTAGTTCATGGTATACTTCTACTAGTCTGGTTACACCTCTGCTAAACACACCTCAGTTGCAGCTCCATCCTGTTATTTTACAGTCTGTGGTTTTGTCTGACAAGATGGTACAGATAGCAAATGTTAGTGTACACCTTGCACTTTACTGATGAAGAACTTGTTAAATAAGAAAATGATTTCAGGGAGACTTGAACAGCATAAACATAATCTGGTCTCCACCCCCCTCAATATTCTGGGGACTTTTAATAATCAATAACAAGTAAAAGGTAATCACCATAGACTCCCTTTTCAAGTTGAGTTTTGAGTTTCTCTTGGGAGGGGGTGGTATCAGTGTTGTTCTTGCAGTGAAGCTCTGTTCTTTTACAGCACACGTACCCATCTCCATCAATGAGCACAGACACAACCCACTGCAACCCTACAGCAGCCGCCTTAATGAGGATTGACAACTGTCTTAAAATCAAACTACATTGACATCTGCATCTGCATGTAATTCTCAAGACTCATTGCAACTGTCCATCCATTCAAAGATTCAAGAGAAATGCAATCAGAGTTGGCAACACCATGTAGAAGATACACTGGTTATTGGTAACATCTGTTTTAACACCATTTTCACAAGAGCATTTCAAGTGGTCATCAAACACAACATTGTAAAGAAAAAAAACAAAGAAGGTAATGTAAAAACTGCCTGATTTTCTCAGTTGTGAGATCAGAATGTCAGAATGTCTCCGATTTTGTCATATCCTGGCCATAGATAGCCCTCTGGCTTCTCTATGGTGTTTTGGTCAGGACGTGACCAGGGGAGTTTTTGTTCTATGTTATTATTTCTAGGTTTGGTTTTGGATGGTTCCCAATTAGAGGCAGCTGATTGTTGTTGCCTCTATTTGGGGACCATACTTAGTTTGTCCTCTCCCCCACCTGTTTCTTGGGTTATTGTCTTTTGTTAGTGAATGTATTGTTGTATGTGCTGTGTGCACTATGCATTTTGATTTCCGATTGTTTGTTCTTTGTTTGTTTATGTTAAGATTCACTTTCATTACAAAGATGTGGAATGCAACACACGCTGCTCCTTGGTCCGTTACTGTAAACGATCGTGACAGATTTGCATTTTATTTATTTATTTATGTCTGTATTTCTTCCTCCAATATGATAATGGGGGGGGTGTCAAGCAAATGTTTGTGGGTGGTATCTAACACACCATTGGTTGATCAATGCCACAGCGCGTTGCTTGATTGCATTTGCCAAGGCTGCATTCAGTATGACAGAATGGTGTTCGACGTTTAAAGGTCATGTTTCACATTAGCATCACCCAAACAATAATGTGTGCTGCATATACTGTGTGTCACGTTCAAGCCTGATATTTATAGGCTGGCGTGTTTAGTTTCGTTTTGGTGTAGGGTTTTTTTGTTCTAGGTGTTGTGTTTCTATGTTGGGGTAATGGTTCCCAATTAGAGGCAGCTGAGTGTCGTTACCTCTAATTGGGAACCATATATATGTGTGTAGTTTTCAGAGGGGTTTTGTGGGTTATTGTTTGAGCATAGCTTTGTTTGTGTTGTTAGTTATGGTTCAACGTTACGATCTACGTTTTCCGTTTGTTATTTTTCCCAGTTACGTCCTTTAATAAAATGTATACTGGAAGCCTCGCTGCGTCTTGGTCCGTCACATCAGGAGATCGTGACACTGTGTCAATATAATGTCCCAAAAACGTGACATTGTTAATTGGAGATAAAAATCAATGATATGATGCTGTGCCACACACCACCATAAAAACACTCAAAAAGTACAGATGGAACATTGACCTTGCTTGAAGTAGAAACAGAAGAACAGTTTTGGAACACTGGGCAATTGACTGTCTGCCTGCACCAGGTGGCTGTGTTACGATTGGGTTGGTTTTGACAATAAGGCATCGGACTACAACCATATAGTTTTGAACCTAGAAGAAGACCGAGAAACGAGAGATAATCTACAGCTTAGCAACTGCTAGCTTAGCAACTGCTACTAGTACTAGCAACTGCTAGCTCACCGGACAGTGGGCTCTGAATTGTTTCTCGTCATGTCGGACGAGGAGATGACACCAGAGGAACCCGTAGAGGTTGGTAAGATGGCGGACAGGACAAAAGGAGGAAAGTGGAACATCTTATGAGTAAATATGGATGAACTTCTGTAAGCGCTACAGAAGGGAATTTAACATGACAAGAGTGAGGATGAATTAACTGCTGTGGCAGGTGCGAGTTTGAGCCTAGTCCTGATAGTTATAAAGATGTTTCTGGCCCATTGGGAGTGAGATTTTTGGAGAGCATGTTTAGCTTTTTGGCTGATCCATATGGGGTGTCAGGTTAGAGAAGAGGCTGGGGACTGTTGGGTCGGTGAAAGTGACTTGAAGTGGAATCATGATGATTTTTTTTGTGTTTCTGATGTCTGAGCTTATGTTAGATTGAACCACTGTTCAATCTAACCCTGGAATGTAATGAAATTAAAAAGATCATCTGTAAATCAGCATTTGTCCTACCACTTTTAAAAGGGGGAGATCCAACTCTTTTAAATAATTATAGGCCAATCTCAAAGCTGTCACCCCTGGTGAAAATACTTGAAACTGTTGTGAGTGAACAGCTGAAAAAGATTTTATATACTGACTCTATTTTATCAATGCCCCAATCGGGCTTCAGGAAGAAGCATAGCACAATTACAGCAGCTATGAAGCTTTTAAATGATATCACTGAAGCCCTTGACAAAAAACTGCACTGTGTCTCACTTTTTATTGATCTCTCTAAGGCTTTTGATACAGTTGATCATGCTATACTAAGGCAGAGATTGTCGAGTGTAGGTCTTTCGTAGCATGCAGTTGCATGGTTTGCTAACCATCTGTCTGATAGCACTCAGTGCACTCAATTTGATGGGCTCATGTCTGTTAAATTGTCTGTCTGTAATGGTGTGCCCCAAGGCTCTGTACTTGGTCCTCTCTTATTCACTATTTATACAAATAATTTTGACAAAAATGTCCAAAATGCGCAACTTCATTTTTATGCTGATGATACTGTTATTTACTGTTGTGCCTCTTCTCTTACAAAAGCTTTCCAGAACTTGCAAACTGCTTTTTATACTGTTCAACATACCTTGTGTCAATTGAAGCTTATCCTCAATACTGACAAAACTAAACTAATGGTGTTTTTCTAAAGCAAGAAATAGACCTCTGAACCTTTCACCTATTGTTACCTGTCAGGGAAATGAGATTGAATTTTAATTGATGACTTACAAAAAATTGAAGCTGAAATTGGGATTTTATTTTAGGAATAAGGCCTGTTTTTCTTTTGAAACCAGAAGGAGGCTAGTATCAGCTACATTTATGCCTTTACTTGACTACGGGGATATTTTATGTAAAACCCTTGAGGAACCATTGCACTTTGTATACCAGGGTTGGCTGGCCTTCTCTAGTCACTTGTAGGCTCAGTCAGTGGTATACCTTTTATTTACAAACCATTTTGGGTTTACTACCTTTTTATTTGGGCATTTTTATTGTTCAGAAAGGTGGAGGGTACTCTCTTCGTTCGCTGGACTCTATCCTGCTAACTGTTCCAAATGTTCGAACTGAATTTTGTAAAAGGGCTTTTATGTACTCTGCGCCATCGTCTTGGAATGCCTTACAAAATACTTTTAAACTCGAAGAACTTGTCCCGATTGGTATTTTTAAATCACTGATGAAGGATCTTGAGACTGATTCCCTGACCTATCAATGTTTTTAAATTGCTGTTTTATGATTTTGTTATACTCTTGTGAATTCTATGGTTTTTACTAGATTACTTGTTTTTTACGTTGTTTGTCTGTAATTTTGTAAAGACTTGGTGCTGCCTATCTTGGCTAGGACACTCATGAAAAAGAGATTTAAAATCTTAATGAGCCCTTCCTGGTTAAATAAAGGTTAAATAAAAACCGAGCAAAATCCATCCAGGAAGTGGGATTTTGAGGTGGCCAGTTTTCAATTGAAGGCCTATTGGTTATATAGGGGAATAGCTCCCAGATTGCAGTTCCTATGGCTTCCACTAGATGTCAACAGTCTTTAGAAAAAGGTTTCAAGCTTTTATCTTGAATAACCATGGAGTAAGAGAAGTTCTTAATTAGAGACAGCATACTTAAATTCACACAGGACACCAGATAAGAGAAGAAATACTCCAGATTTAACAGACGGACCCTAGCCCCCCGACACACAAACTACTGCAGCATAAATACTGGGGGCTGAGACAGGAGGGGTCGGGAGACACTGTGGCCCCGTCCGACAATACCCCCGGACAGGGCCAAACAGGCAGGATATAACCCCACCCACTCTGCCGAAGCACAGCCCCCACACCACTAGAGGGATATCTTCAACCACCAACTTACCATCCTGAGACAAGGCCGAGTATAGCCCACAAGATCTCCGCCACGGCACCAGTAAGCCAGTGACTCAGCCCCTGTAATAGGGTTAGAGGCAGAGAATCCCAGTGGAGGGGAACCGGCCAGGCAAAGACAGCAAGGGTGGTTCGTTGCTCCAGTGCCTTTCCGTTCACCTTCACACTCCTGGGCCAGACTACACTCAATATAGGACCTA
>QNTS01002495.1:51673-95820 GCA_003317085.1 Hucho hucho
AGCTTAGCAGTTACGTTCTATTTCGACAAACGTTCTGTTTCGGCCTTTCTGTTCAGCTGCACTATACTGCCATCTATCTGATGTCCAGGGAACAATAGATATATTCAATTAAGTGATTCAGGCCGGCATTAAACACATTGAACTGAAATTGTATCATTCTTATGAATTATGAATGGAAAATCACGCGATCCGCGAATGGAAAATCACGCGAACCGCAAATGAAGGGCTCACAGGCCGAATGAGTGCCGCTGGTTTAGCAGACTATAATAAAAGCAGATCAGTCTTTACCTAGTCTTTAGTCTTTAAAGAAAATGAATATATTTTATTTTATTTACAGGAAACTTATTTGACTTCTTTAGATGAAGATGTATGGAAAAAGGACTGGGGGGCGAAATATATTTATCCCATGTGCAAACAAACAAAATAATTATTTTGATCCGAATGTGCAGACTGTCCAAACAGATTCGCAAGGAAGGTGGATTATTTTAAATATGCTATTAGGTCATAAACAAATGTGGCTTATTATTCTACAGTGAAAAAGTATGTGAACCCTTTGGAATTACCTGGATTTCTGCATAAATTGGTCATACAATTTTATCTGATCTTCATCTCACAACAATATACAAACACAGTCTGCTTAAACTAATAACACGCAAACAATTATGTTTTCATGTCTTTATTGAACACACCGTGTAAACATTCACAGTGCAGGTTGGAAAAAGTAAGTGAACCCTTGGATTTAATAACTGGTTGACTCTCCTTTGACAGCAATAACCTCAACCAAACATTTTCTGTTGTTGCGGATCAAACCTGCTCAACGGTCAAGGGGAATTTTGGACCATTCATCTTTACAAAACTGTTTCAGTTCAATTATATTTTTGGGATGTCTGGTGTGAACCACTCTCTTGAGGTTTACTTCTGTGTTTTGGGCCGTTGTCCTGTTGCATCACCCAACTTCTGTTCAACTTCAATTTGCTGACAGATGGCCTTACATTCTCCCGCAAAATGTCTTGATGAACTTGCAAATACATTTTTCCATCGACGATAGCCAGCTGTCCAGGCCCTGAGGCAGCAAAGCAACCCACCATACTTTACAGTTGGGATGAGGTTATGTTGGTGTGCTGTGCCTTTTTTTGTGTGTTCCTTCCAAACAACTCAACTTTAGTTTCCTCTGTCCACAGACTCTTTTTCCAGTAGCACTGTGGAACATACAGGTGCTCTTTTGCGAACTTCAGATGTGCAGCAATGTTTTTGTATTGTGTTATTGACTAAGTTTATTTATTTGTAACTCTGTGTTGTTGTTTGTGTCACACTGCTTTGCTTTATCTTGGCCAGGTCGCAGTTGTAAATGAGAACTTGTTCTTAACTGGCCCACCTGGTTAAATAAAGGTGAAATAAAACAATTTAAATAAAAAAGACTTGCTAGCTACATTAGCTAGCTAGCTGAGATTTTCTACAAGGAATCTGTCTCCCGAAAAAATCTTATTCCAAGTGAGTGTGACACCTACTCCCGTAATATGCTGCACTGCTGCTTGGATTCCATCTGGCGATCTGTTCACCATCTGTTCACCGTGGACATTTATTGCCTAGCGTTTAAATAACACTGAACTATATGTTTGTGCAGCTGTGGATGCATGGGCTTGGTCTGATGAGTAGATAGTAATAAACGAACGCAGTGACATCACAGAGGGTTGGCTACAGGTATGATAAAAGAAACTTAGACTTTCCCTAAAGTGCAGAACTTACTCGGAAACATGCGTGCTATGTTCCTGTTTGTCAACTTCTGTCTGCAATTGCATTAATAAAGGTTTTTGAATTATTTAACTAAAGATGTTGTCATAATGCTAATTTCCCCAATTACCCAATGATTGACAAGGAAACAAGGAACGAACCCTAACAAAGCGTACTACCTAAAATTTAACAATTGAAAGTGTGGGTTCACAGCTCTAATCCAGATGTGTTGGTCATTACTGAGATGTGGTTAAGAAAGAGTGTTTTGAACACTGATGTGAACCTTTCTGGTTATAACCTTTTTCAGAAAGCCACTCCACCACCTTTGGAAGATCTGTCTATCTTTACCAAGGAACACCTTCAGTGCTCAGTTGTCTCCACCAAGTCTGTCCCCAAACAATTTGATTTGCTGGTTTACGCATTAAACTTTCAATTAACTCTTTGTTGACTGTTGCTGGATGTTATCGGCCACCATCAGCACCGACCTGTACCCTAAATGCCCTAAGCTCTCTCCTAGCCCCTTACACTATGTCTGAATTTGTCCTGCTAGGTGACCTAAACTGGGACATGCTTAAACTACCCGACCAAGTCTTAAAACAATGGGACTCCCTAAATCTTTCTCAGATTATTTCCTCCAAACACCCAGAAAAGGCTACTCTCCTTACAAATAATCCTTGTAGGTATCAGTCTGGTGTTTTCTGTAATGACCTTAGTGATCACTGTTTTACAGCCTGTGTCCGTAATGGCTGCTCAGTGAAACGACCTGTCGTGACTTGATGTTGCTAAAAAAACTGAAATGAGCAAGCCTTCCTTCATGACCTGGCCCCTGTAAAGTGACATAGAATCATCTTGATCCACTCTGTCAAAGACGTTTGGACCTTCTTTTTTTATATTTTCAGTGGTGTTGTTAACAAATACGCGCCCATAAAGAAAATGAGAATTAAAAACAGGTTCAGCCCCTGGTTCGACTGTGATCTGGCAGAGTTACTCCGAATCAAGAATTCCATTTGGTAACTAGCTCAGCTCAAGCATACTCAGGCTGACTAGCTCTCATTCAGACAAATTAGAAATAAGAGGACTCAGGCTATCCAGAAGGCCAAAGTCAGTTAGTTCTCTCTCTGTGGGTCTAACCCCAAGAAGTTCTGGAAAACGGTTAAAGACCTGGAGAATAAACCCACCTTCTAAAAAGCTGCACATGTCCCTTAATGTTGATGATGTGGTTGTTACTGACAATAAGCACATGGCTGAGCTCTTTAATCACCACTTCATTAAGTCAGGATTCTTATTTGACTCTGCCATGCCTTCTAGTCCAACATTTTCTCATCTATCACCCCTTCTAATGCGACTATCACTGATGCTCCTCCCTCTTTCCCCCCCGGCCCCGCTACAAAGTTTCTCCCTAAACCCTTTCTTCTTTAAGCTTGCAGCTCCAATCATTGCCGATCCTATCTCTGACCTTTTTAACCTGTCTCTCCTCTCTGGGGAGGTTCCCAGTGCTTGAAAGGCAGCCACAGTGAGTCCTTTATTTAACTTCTTAGGGAGCGAAAGCAGAGGTGACGGTTTTGGAGAGTCCGGCGTGCCCAAAGCTTGCCACTCAGGCTCAGAAAATAGGATATGCACATAATTAGTACTATTGGATAGGAAACACTCTGAAGTTTCTAGAAGTGTTAACATAATGTCTGTGAGTATAACAGAACTGATATAGCAGGCGAAAAGCCGAGGAAAATCCATCCGGAAATGCGGTTTTTGGTGACCTTTGCTCTGTTTGACACTCTCCCCATTGACTTCAAGGCAATCCAGCTCCTGGATTGCAGTACCTTTGGCTTCCACTAGATGTCAACAGTCTATATACAAAGATTAGGAGTGATTGGAGTAAGAGGAACGGATAGGAACAGGAAATGGTCAGGGGACCTGAAATGTCAACAAGATTTCTCGGGCGCGAGTCTGGCTGCGCGCCCCACTTTATTTTACTTATATAACGTATAGGTGACCATCCGAGTGAAATATTATCGCTAATATTCATAAAAGGATAGCTAAGGATGCATTATAACTGGTATTTGATTTGTTTAGGAAAGGTTTATAGGTATATTTGAACGTGTTCTCTTCACGTTTCAATGGGCGATTCGACGTTGGATTTTCTGAACATAACGCGCCAAACCAAATGGAGATTTATGGATATAATAAATGACTTTTTCTAACAAAAGAACCATTGGATGTCTTCGTTGGACACTTGGGAAGCCCTCAGCAGAAGTTCTTCAAGGGATTTGTTTTCGCTGTGAAATGGGTTTTGTGTGAACCGTGCTGGTTTATGAATTTATGCTAATGGTTAAATATTGTAGGTGCTATCCTCAAACAATCAAATGTTGTGCTTTCGCCGTAAAGCCTTTTTGAAATCTGACAATGCTGTGATATTGCCAAGAAGCAGAGCTTTTGATGACTATGCCCCACTGCTCCCTAAGTAGGTAAAACTTATTCGGGATCGGTGTCCCGTCTATGGGACAGTTGTAAATCATGTAACGCAATGTATCATGAACGCAGATTTTAGCACGAAAAAAAAATGGTACATATAAGTGTCTTATATCGGCTGAAAGCTTAAATTCTTGTTAATCTAACTGCATTGTTCAATTTACAGTAGCTATTACAGCGAAAACAATGCCATGCTGTTGATGGAGGGGAGCACAAAACAACAAAACACTTTTTTTTTTAAACATTCACATCTAAAGGTGAAAATGTACTTAAATTCCGTATTTCTGCTCTGATTTGTCATCCTAATGGTCCCAGAGATAACATGTAGTGTTTTTTTTAGATAAAATCATTTTTCATATCCTAAAAAGGTCCATATAGCATGCACGATCGATTTTGTATTTCCACTCGTTCAATTTGCAAAGAAAGAAATCTGTGAAAATAAACGCTAAATATAATAAGTAATAAACTTTGATTGAAACTTGTGAGTTTTTTATTCAAAGAGACCACATTAAAGTCCTCCATCCCCCACTTAGTCTGACTGCTGCTCTCTTTGGCTCCACAACAAACCCCCCGCCCGGCCATCTAGAGGTGTGAATACCCAGCCAGCCTACAAGTAGAGAATGGTAAGTACTTTACAGCTGAAAGGGAATTAGGATCAGCAGCACAGTCTTGTGTAAAGGGTGTGTTGTAAGTACAGTCATTGTAAATAATGTGTACATGTATTTATTTTTATATATGTTTTACTTTGTGTATTGCGGTGTGTTCACTTATGACATTAGATCAGTGTTGGCTGCTAACATGGCCCTTATCTTAAATATTTCACCTCTGTATTTGGAGACGTTGGATCAGCATTCTTGTCGCGACTCCTGTTACAACATTTTATGTGGGGAAATGAATGATCCATAATGGATGACATTCCCGGGAGTGTGTAAACTTGTATACTTTATTAGCATAGCATTTTTGTATGATTTTTGTATAGTTATGTTCTTGAAAATGTAGCAATTTACCAATACGGCCCCTTGGAGGCCACTTACACTTACTTACGGTACACTTGGGTACATCGTGAAAGAGACCTGGGTGACTTCATAGTAAATGTCATGTATGTCATGTTATGTCATGCTCTTAAAGTTATCAGTCTGAAACTTTGCACGTATAGTCGTGGCCAAAGGTTTTGAGAATGACACAAAAATAAATTTTCACAAAGTCTGCTGCCTCAGTTTGTATGATGGCAATTTGCATACACCAGAATGTCATGAAGAGATGATCAGATGAATTGCAATTAATTTCAAAGGCCCTCTTTGCCATGCAAATGAACTGAATCCCCCCAAAACATTTCTACTGCATTTCAGCCCTGCCACAAAAGGACCAGCTGACATCATGTCAGAGATTCTCTCGTTAACACAGGTGTGAATGTTAATGAGGACAAGGCTGGAGATCACTCTGTCATGCTGATTGAGTTCGAATAACAGACTGGAAGCTTCAAAAGGAGGGTGGTGCTTGGAATCATTGTTCTTCCTCTGTCAACCATGGTTACCTTCAAGGAAACATGTGCCGTCATCATTGCTTTGCAAAAAAAGGGCTTCACAGGCAAGGATATTGCTGCCAGTAAGATTGCACCATCAACCATTTATCGGATCATCAAGAACTTCAAGGAGAGCGGTTCATTTGTTGTGAACAAGGCTTCAGGGCGCCCAAGAAAGTCCAGCAAGCGCCAGGACTGTCTCTTAAAGTTGATTCAGCTGCGGGATCGGGGCACCACCAGTACAGAACTTTCTAAGGAATGGCAGCAGGCAGGTGTGCATCTGCACGCACAGTGAGGCAAAGACTTTTGGAGGATGGCCTGGTGTCAAGAAGGGCAGCAAAGAAGTCACTTCTCTCCAGGAAAAACATCAGGGACAGACTGATATTCTGCAAAAGGTACAGGGATTTGCCTGCTGAGGACTGAGGTAAAGCCATTGTCTCTGATGAATCCCCTTTCCGAATGTTTGGGGCATCCGGAAAAACGCTTGTCCGGAGAAGACAAGGTGATGGAGCAACTTGCCATAAGGCAAAGGTAATAACTAAGTGGCTCGGGGAACAAAACATTGATATTTTGGGTCCATGGCCAGGATTCTACCCAGACCTTAATTAGGGAGTGGTGGGGCGCTAGCGACACACCCGACACTACCCGGTGAAATGCAAGGCGCCAAATTCAAAATCCAAAAGTTGAATTATTAAACATTCATCAATATACAAGTGTTGCATATTCATCAAAAGCTCTGATTCTTGGCAATATCACAGCGTTGTCAGATTTCAAAAAGGCTTTACGCCGAAAGCACTACATTTGATTGTTTGAGGGTAGCACCTCCAATATTTTACCATTAGCATTAATTCATAAACCATCGCGGTTCACACAAAACACATTTCACAGCGAAAACAAATCCCTTACCTTTTGAAGAACTTCTGCTGAGGGCTTCCCAAGTGTCCAACGAAGACATCCAATGGTTCTTTTGTTAGAAAAAGTCATTTATTATATCCATAAATCTCCGTATGGTTGGCTCATTATGTTCATAAAATACAGCGTCCACTAGCCCATTGAACCGCGAAGAGAACTCGTTCAACCTATACCTATACACTTGTCCAAGAACAATCAAACATCATTGATAATGTATCCTTAGGAACACTTATGTATATTTACAAAAAAAATTCAACCAGATTATAAACTGGACGATAGGAAAGGAAAAAACCACAGCGCGCGCAAGCCCGTGAACGCGCTTCCTCTTCTGTTTACATCTGGTGACCAGTTCGAAATTCTTCTTCTATTACCATCCAGAGCATTCTATCATCAAACACTGTCTAGAGACTGTTGACATCCAGTGGAAGCAATAGGTACTGCAATCTTACTCCTATATATAGCTGTTTTCAATAGGGAGGGGTTCAAAATGAGGCAATGTGTCAAATACACTTTTTCCAGGACAGAAATTCTTCGGGTTTTCGCCTGCAATATCTGTTCTGTTACACTCACAGACAATATTGTAACACTCTTAGAAACTTCAGAGTGTTTCCTATCCAATAGTACTAATTATGTGCATATCCTATTTTCTGGGCCTGAGTCATTTTACTTTGGGCATGCCAGACTCTCCAAAACCGTCACCTCGGGAGCCGATCCCTAAAAAGTTAATCCCATTGAGAACTTGTGGTCAATCCTCAAGAGGCGGGTGGACAAACAAAAACCCACAAATTCTGACAAACTCCAAGCATTGATTATGCAATAATGGGCTGCCATTAGTCAGGATGTGGCCCAGAAGTTAATTGACAGCATGCCAGGGTGGATTGCAGAGGTCATGAAAAAGAAGGGTCAACACTGCAAATATTGACTCTTTGCGTCAACTTCATGTAATTGTCAATAAAAGCCTTTGATACTTATGAAATGCTTGTAGTTATACTTCAGTATTCCATAGTAACATCTGACAAAAATATCTAAAGACACTGAAGCAGCAAACTTTGTGGAAAATAATATTTCTGTCATTCTCAAAACTTTTGGCCACGACTGTACACTGTGTCCCCCTTGTGGACACCATCGAAATTACACCAAGCTTTGTGGATAAACGTGTGACCTTGTTACAACAAAAATACAAAAAAAAAATCTTTGTTAATATAACTGCACTATCCAATTTACAGAATCTATTACAGTGAAATCATACCATGCTATTGTTTGAGGAGAGTGCACAATTTTGAACATGAAAAGTTATTAATAAACAAATTAGAAACATTTGGGCAGTCTTGATACAACATTTTTTACAGAAATACAATGGTTCATTGGATCAGTCTAAAACTTTTCACATACACTGCTGCCATCTAGTGGCCAAATCTACATTTTACCTGGGCTGGAATAATAAATTATGGCCTTTCTCTTGCATTTCAAAGATGATGGTACAAAAAAATACAAAATAACGTTTTTTCTTTTTCTTTGTTTTATCTTCTACAAGATCTATTGTTGTTATTCTCCTACATTCATTTCACAATTCTACAAACTTCAAAGTGTTTTCTTTCAAATAGTACCAAGAATATGCATATACTTCAGGGCCTGAGCTACAGGCAGTTAGATTTGGGTATGTCATTTTAGGCGAAAATTGAAAAAAGGGACGGATCCTTTTAAGGACTCTGACCTCTAAATTCCACATTACATAGCTGTCCCTCCTATGCTCAATGTTACACATCTGCTTGATGTCCGTGCTCCCAGAGCGTTGCACATAATTATAATACACAACCCTATAGTTCCAATGTCCATGTTTACTGTACAATTAGTTATATTTCACTTATCACTTTAGCTCGTTAACGAATTAGTGAATCTATCCCCATGCCCCTAAAGTCCTCCTTGTTGGTTCATAAGAGTCAGTGATGTGAACACAGCCCTGTAGTCACACTTCCAATAAAGTTACAATTGATCTCAAAAACAACATTTTATGTGACTCCTATCCCTAAATCACACAAAACATCACCCAGGGTGCATTTATAGGATTTTGCAGCTAGAATTTCCCCTGAATCACCATAGTTAACATCCCTATCCCATGTGAATTCTACTGAAGTGTGAATGAACAGGTGGCCTGCAATGTTCCCTCTGTTGGAATCGGCTAAACTTTGAACATTGCAATATTAAATGAATGATATGAAAGAAGCATAGAATATAAGGAGTGAAAGAGACTGAGTTTTATGTGAGAAGTTAATGGTGCTCTGAAGAAAGACAGATGGCTTTGGAATGTGTAGGGTGGACGGGAGGATAGCAACGTGTTGATATAGGAAGACAGATTGACATCTGTTGATTAGGGGAAGGAGGGATTGAGGTCAGGAGGTGAGGACAGATTCCTTTAAGGGAGTAATAAGGGCTTTGACCCTATCACGCTGCAAAATCTGCTAAGAATCATTCAATCCCACAAAAGTAAAAAAAGTGGAGAGAAATTACTGTAGATCTGGTCTGACAGATACAACTACTGTTTAGTGTTGATTATGTCATAAACAGCCAAATGGTTTATCAGAGCCAATCAGAGCCTTCTATTCAGAATATTCACAGAATTCTGACTATTGTTACACCATTCTCTACATGTGGATCCACTGAAAAGGCCTCGGTCCACTGAATAAGATTTTGGCAATATCCTGATACATAACTACATGTGAATCCACTGAAAAGACCTAGCTAGGCCTTTAGGAAATGACTAAATGAAGAGCAGGACCCAGTTGACCGATACAAAAATTACCCCAATCATTGGTAGTTGATTTTAGTTGACTGACAGTGTTCATTTTGATCCATTATTATACAAATGTATTCAGTCATTAACTGATCAATCAAGGCTGTATAGGAAAAAATATAACAATTGTTTTTATTTTAGAGTCTTCAAAATGAACAGCATAAACATGTATAGAATTGCAAAGTTAACACCACAGCTGTTGTACATTGAAGACAGGAGGAGATACATTGTTAGTATTATATTACATATATTTGTATTGTTTTTTAAGGTCGACAGAAAGAGCGAATATAATCAACATTAACAAAATATTTTTTTTGTACAAAAACAATATAATGGTTATATTAACACATATTCATTAATCAAGGTTACATTGGTTATAGTGGTTGATGAAATTCCAATTCAATATCCTCCGTCTCTGTTTGTTTTATGGATTCCAATTCAATATCCTCCGTCTATGTTTTTTTTAAGCAGGTTAATTCAGTATCCTCCGTCTTTGTGGATTCAGATTGACTATCCATCTGTGTTTGTTTTTGACGCTGGGTTTGCGTTTCAGTATTTGATTGTTCTGAACTGGGCTGTAAACTAGTCATGATTTTATTAATTATACCATTATCTAGATCAGATATAATGTTAAAATCAAGGTTGTTAAGGGTGATCACTCTATCTTCCACCTCAGGATGGGTGCTGCCGCCTCCTCCCTGTGTGTTTCTTTGGGCTGCATTCGGAAAGGGCGGTAGTAGTTCTCTGCTTTCAAGAACTACACACTCCTGAGCTGTTCTCTTTAAGTCTTTTTCAATAAGAATTTCTGTCTCTTCCCAAATAATCTCCTCAAATAGTGCCATGGGATAAGGTCTGACACCCTTGTAACATCTACAACAGATATCCCACCAAGGTACTGCAGTCAGAATGGAATTCCCAAAGAGTAGAAACAGAACCAGTCCTGAGCCGTAAGCCTGAAACAAAATTAGCAAACATTTAAGCAAACTGAAAAACGTTGGTCTCCGCCCCCCCTACTCCAGAAAGGACAGACTGAACCTAGCACCCCATCACACAGGCTATTGCAGCACAGATACTGGGGACTCCAACCCACCTCAATACTCTGGTCTCCAACTTCTCTCAATCCTCTGGTCTACACCCCCCCTCAATACTCTGGTCTCCACCCCCTCTAATCCTCTGGTCTGCTCTCCCCCTCAATTATCTGGAGACTTAAACGACAATTAAATCATTAAAGACACTTACCATGGAGTCCCTTTTGAAATTAGTTTGCTCTTCTAGTACCTTTTGGTTGATTGTGGTATTAGTGGTTGATCCGCAGGTATGCTCTGTGATATTATAGCACACGTACCAGTCCCCATCAAGAAGCACAGACACAACCCACAGCAACCCTATAGAGGCTGCCTTAAAGACGATTCCCAACAGTCTTCCACATAAATTACATCTACATCTGCATGCAATTCTCAAGACTCGTTGAAACTCTGCATCCATCCAGAGAGTCAAGAGAAACAAGATCAGAGCTGGAAACACCAGGTAGTAGATACAATGGGCAACGGTAATGTATGGTTTAACAATGCCGTGTTCACAAGAGCATTTCAAGTGATCATCAAACATAATTTGGTAAAGAAAAAGAGCAAAGAAGGTCATATAAAAGTTGCCTGATTTTCTCACTCGTTCGATCAGAATGTCAAATGCTGGCTTGAAGTGCTTCATCAGGATCATATTTTCTACAGTGTCTCCTGACTACCGTCCTGTCTACTTTCCTCTCCCCAGATGAACAGAGTGATGATGTTAGTTCATGGTAGACCTCTACTAGTCTGGTTACTCTGGTCTCAACCCTCACCCAGAAACTCCGGTTTCCACCCCCTTCAAAACTCTGGCCTCCACCCTCACCCAGAAACTCCGGTTTCCACCCCCTTCAATATTCCGGTTCTCCGCCCCCCCCTCAAGTCTCTGGTCTCCACCCCCCCTCAAAACTTTGGTCTCCGTCCCCATACTCCAGATAGGACAGACTGAGCCTAGCGCCCCATCACACAGGCTATTGCAGAATAGATACTGGGGACTGAGACAGGGGGGATTGACCAACACTGTGGCCCAGTCCAAAATTACTATCAGTCTGGAAAAACACCACCCACTTGCCAAAGCACAGCCCCTACACCAGTCAAGAGAAATCAACAGATCACTAACTTACTACCATGAGACAAGGTTGAGTATAGACAGGAAGATCTCCCCCACAACATTTTAGATGTTGGCTTTTCTCCTTCCTGTGATTTGATATCCTTCCAAGGTATTGCAGTCAGAATAGAATTCACAACAAGCAGAACCAGTACCAAGACATAAACCTGAAACAAAATGTGTTTTCATGTTAAAGGTAATCGAATATTTAAAGCAAACAATACTCTGGTCTCCCCCCCACACTTAATACTCTGCCCTTCCCTCCCCCCTCAAAACCCTAGTCTACCCCACACTATTTTGAGGTCAAGGCTTTGTGATGGTCACTCCAATACCTTGGCTATGTTGTCCTTAAGCCATTTTCCACAGTCAGGAAGTATGCTTGGGGTCATTGTCCATTTTGGAAGACCCATTTGCGACCAAGCTTTAACTTCCTGACTGATGTCTTGAGATGTTGATTCAATATATCCACATAATTTTCCATCCTCATAATGCCATCTATTTTGTGAAGTGCACCAGTCCCTCCTGCAGCAAAGCACCCCCAAAACATGATGCTGCCACCCCCGTGCTTCACGGTTCGGATGGTGTTCTTCGGCTTGCAAGTCTCCCCCTTTTTCCTCCAAACATAACGGTGGTCATTATGGCCAAACAGTTCTATTTTTGTTTCATCAGACCAGAGGACATTTCTCCAAAAAGAACGATCTTTGTCCCCATGTGCAGTTTCAAACCGTAAGTAGGGATTCTGCCTGCTCCCGAGTGATGCAGCAGTCTAAGGCACTGCATCTCAGTGCTAGAGTGGTCACTACAGACACCCTGTTTCAATTCTAGGCTGTATCACAACTGGTCGTGATTGGGAGTCCCATAGGGCGGAGCACAATTGGCCCATTGTTGTCCAGGTTTAGGCTGTCATTGTAAATACAATTCACTTTTAACTCACTTGCCAAGTTAAATAAAGGTTAATATAATAAATAACATATTTCTTGTATTTTTTTTACTAGGCAAGTCAGTTAAGAACTAATTCTTATTTTCAATGATGGCCTAGGAACAGTGGGTTAATTAACTGTCTGTTCAGGGGCGGAACGACAGATTTGTACCTTGTCAACTCTGGGAATTGAACTTGCAACCTTTCGGTTACTAGTCCAACACTCTAATTACTAGGCTACCCTGCCACCCCTATGAGTGATGGCTAACCAGCCAATCACGTGAGAGTTGTTCAGTTATATTTGTTGCGCGTTGTTTTAAGCGTCAGATTTTGACTGTACAAATTACCCCAGCATGGAACCAAGCTAGTTCTCGTGTTGGAGCTAGTCGGTCTAAGTGTATTGTATTATTTAGTAATAAAACGACCAAAGAGAGAAGGTTGTTGTGGCCTTCTTTCCACGTCTACAAGCAACGAGGAGATTGAGATGACATGGGTCCAGGATCATTGATCTAACTACAGCACAGTAGCTACCTACCAAACAACTGTGGTAAAGCCAACAGGAGATATCTGGTCAACTCCACGGAGCACACACAACAATACAAATTGTAATTCGTAACATATCATATGAAATGGGTGAAGGACATGCACAAATTACATCATACCATACAAAAAGTAAAATGTCATACTAAATGGATTTATGTATAGAATAATTTGAAATGCTCTGAGACTAAGTAGCAGCCACACAAAGTCACAATAAATTCACAGCACATTAACGACACTGCCTGACTGCACACGAGACCCGAATGCAGTTTAGAGTTCACATCAGAACTGAACAGTTGATCCTGGTCCAATCCAAACCCAATGAACTGAAAGCCAAAGCCCAGGTTCGACATCACAGAAATTAAATGACCCCCTGAACCAGAGAAAAAGGCAGATTTCTCGATAACAGTAGGCTATATTGATTTAAACTGGTGCTGAGAATAACGCGGCAGAGGCGGTTGTGAAAAGAGGAGGAAACAGTCATTGGGCCTAGCGCAGAGGGAGGAAAACTCACTTAAATTATGAAAATATTGGAATAAAGTTGTCTAATTCAATTAAAGGCATGTATCAAATTCTGGTTATGCTGAAACTCCAAAAGTCATATACGACCGTTATACTAATTTCCAGCAATAATCTAGGTGGCCACACATGACTATCATTTCAGAACAGGCTTGGTTGGGACAACGCCATCGCTGCTTTGAGACAAGCTTGGTGGACTTCTCTAGATAAATCAATCAATGTCAGATCTTTGTTTTCACTGAATCTCTATTTGGATATTTGGTAACAATTAGGCTGGGAAAATGTTAGCTAAATTGGGGTGAGTGCTAACGATAATCTGTATTGTAGTTTGCTCATATGTTAGCTGATCAGAACATTTTGCTAGCAAGTTATACAAGTGGATTTTTCTCTTCACTTGCGTAGTAGCCTGGCCTACTCCAGACCAAAAGCCTGTAACTTGTCTGATAATAAATCAATATGATTTGGTTTCACAGAATCTGTCTGTATAATATTTGGTTTATTGATCTGTGGCTGGACAAGTGAAGCAAATGTATTTGTTTGCTTACATATCACTGATCAGAAATATTTAGCATGTAATAATGAAGCCTAAATCAAGAGTAATATTTATCTATTGACTCACGTAGCCTTATATAGCCTTATATAGAGCAGAGGTTGTTTTCCTGTCGTCCCAATCCCACTGAAACCCAAAATCCTAACTTCTGTCTCGCATGAAAATCCCTAACATTATTCTGTAATATATCGGTTGCATTATCAAAGCACGTCTAGCCTATGCATGCCAAAATATCGCTATATAATTTCCCCCACTTCTCTGCACTGTCTCATATTGCTGCCCATATGAGAGCTTTGGTAAAGAATATGTGGTCAACAAATGGTAGAATATATATGGATATTATTATTTTCTTTATTTTTTTATTTCACCTTTATTTAACCAGGTAGGCAAGTTGAGAACAAGTTCCCATTTACAACTGCGACCTGGCCAAGATAAAGCAAAGCAGTTCAACACATACAACAACACAGAGTTATACATGGAGTAAAACAAACATACAGTCAATAATACAGTAGAAAAACAAATCTATATACAAAGTGTGCAAATGAGGTAAGATTTAAACAGAGTTGGTCCCGGTTAAGTTACCTTAATAAATTTCCTCTCTTCAGTTTCTCATTAGCTGATCTGCTATCTTTATAATCAGCAACTTGATTTTGCCAAATAAGTGATATTGTGTCAATCGTTGGAGGTTATCTAGCAAATTTAGCAACTCTGGTCATTTGACTATTTTTACTGCCGTGTCAAAGTTTGCATGAATCGAGAACGCTATAGCCTAAATTCCCTGTGTTGATACCAGATCGGTTTGACAAGTTTGGTCAGATGTTTTATAGTGAAACAATGGTACAACATGGTGACAGGTGTGGGACTAATGTGTGTGTAGAGGCGACTAAAGATGATGTCATAAGGAAAACAGGTCTTACCTATTGTGAGAGCTCAGTGACCAGCCGGAGGAAGACGACACGACAGCACCCTCCTCGGGGAATAGGTACTCAGTGTAAAGTGTTAGTGCACAGCTGGGACCACTAACTGCTTTGTGTCTTCCTCTATATACTGTAGGTGTGCCAGGATTGGAGCTGGGGGAGGACTGGGAGTAGAGACTGGGACCTGTGAGAATGTCGGTTTTTCCTACAGCAGAGAAAGCTTCTGTGACGGGGCACCTTGTCTCTGTTAATCAAGGCAGGCTTTAGGTAGAGAGAAGTGTTCCTCCTGTAACTGTTATGTGTAGACGATGGTCTAAGACAGGAGTAGCCGTTTGTTGTTTTGTTTTCCCTTTTTAGCCACATGGTCAACGGCTTAGTTTATGTTTACTTGTTTTGTTATGCTGGTGTTTCAGTTTTGGACGTTCCCTGTACTGGAGTTATTTTGTCGGGCGAAAGAAGACCCGTTTAGTAAACGATATTAAAAGAAAAGGAACCACTGCCTCTGGTCTGTTCATTTTATGCCTCCCGCCTGAGTTAGAGTGCTTCGGACAAGCTGATCCGTTCACACTATGTTGATGATCTCATAGCCCTCCTCTCTCTTAAAAAAAAATAATTATATTAAAGTTTTAATTAACTAGGCAAGTCTGTTAGGAACAAATTCTTATTTACGTTGATGGCCTACCAGAAGGCAACAGGCCTCCTGTGGGGATGGGGGCTGGCATAAAAAATGTAATAAAAATATTGAACAACCCGCACATCATGACAAGTGGGACAACACTACATAAAGAGAGGCCTAAGACAACAACATTGCATGGCAGCAACACATGAATACACAGCATAGAAGCAACACAACATGACAACATGGTAGCAACACAACATGGTAGCAGCACAAAACATGGTACAAACATTATTGGGCACAGACAACAGCACAAAGGGCAAGCTGGTAGAGACAACAATATAGTAAATCACGTGAAGAAGCCACAACTGTCAGTAAGTGTCCATGATTGAGTCTTTGAATGAAGAGATGGAGATAAAACGGTCCAGTTTGAGTGTCTGTTGCAGCTCGTTCCAATCGCTAGCTGCAGTGAACTGAAAAGAGAAGTGACTCAGGGATCTGTGTGCTTTGGGAAAAAAATATTTCATTTAACCAGGCAAGTCAGTTAAGAACAAATTCTTATTTACAATGACGGCCTACCCCAGCCAAACCCGGACAACACTGGGCCAACTGTGCACCGCACCATGGGACTCCCAATCACAGCCAGATATGATTCAGCCTGGATTTAAACCAGGGACTCTAGTGACATCTCTTGCGCTGAGATGCAGTGCCTTAGACCGCTGTGCCACTCGGGAGCCCAGAATATGACTGGCAGATCAGGTGTTGTATGTGGAGGATGAGGGCTGCATGGCCGAATGGTGAAGAATATCTAGCCGCTCGAGAGCACCCTTACCTGCCGATCTATAAATTACGTCTCCGTAATCTAGCATGGGTAGGATGGTCATCTGAATCAGGGTTAGTTTGGCAGCTGTGGCGAAAGAGGAGCGATTACAATAGAGGAAATCAAGACTAGATTTAACCTTAGCCTGCAGCTTTGATATGTGCTGAGAGAAGGACAGTGTACCGTCTAGCCATACTCCCAAGTACTTCTATGAGGTGACTACTAACCCTCAGAGGTATTAATCAGACCGGTGGGAAGAGGGGCATTCTTCTTGCCAAACCACATGACCTTTGTTTTGGAGGTGTTCAGAACAAGGTTAAGGGCAGAGAAAGCTTGTTGGACACTAAGAAACCTTTTTGTAGAGCGTTTAACACAAACTCCGGGGAGGCCAGCTGAGTATAAAACTGTATCATCTACATATAAATGGATGAGAGAGCTTCCTACTGCCTGAGCTATGTTGTTGATGTAAATTGAGAAGAGCGTGGGGCCTAGGATCGAGCCATGGGGTACTCCCTTGGTGACAGGCAGTTGCTGAGACAGCAGATGTTCTGACATTATAGAATGCACTCTTTGAGAAAGGTAGTTATTAAACCAGGCCAAAGACCACTCAGAGACACCAACACACCTTAGCCTGCCCACAAGAATGGAATGGTCTACCGTATCAAAATCTTTGGCTAAGTCAATTAAAATAGAGCACATGTCAAATAAAAAAAAATCTGATTGTATTGGTCACATACACGTGTTTAGCAGATGTTATTGCGGGTGTAGTGAAATGCTTGTGTTATGTTTGATTTTATGTCTGGTCTATGCCATGTCTGACATGTTACAGTGCAAATCAGACAATAAAGAAATATCTAATCCAGGCTAACGTGGTTCAAGGGTTATCTAAACAGCACAAACAGATCTGGGACCAGACTAACTTGCAGGTGTGATGTTGAGAAAAGGCAGAGGCTACATTCTAGCCTGGTCTCAGATCAGTTTGTGCAGTATTGCCAACTCCCTGTCCATTAGAATTGTCTAAACAGCACAAACAGAACTGGGACCAGGCTATGATGACATCACAAAAGGAAAGGATGACATCACAACTTTGATCAGCCATGTTGGTCTGTGTTGGAGTTTGTTGGTGTTTGTTGTGGCTGTCACGTCCTGGCCATAGATAGCCCTTTTGGCTGCTCTATGGTGGTTTTGGTCAGGACGTGAGCAGGGGTGTGTGTTTGTTCTATGTTATATTTTCTATGTTGGTTGGTTTGGGTTCCCAATTAGAGGCAGCTGTTAGTCGTTAGTCTCTAATTGGGAATCCTATTTAGGTTGTTTAGTCCCCCACCTGTGTGTGGGATATTGCTTATGTTCAGTGTGTTAGTTGTGCGCTACACGTTGAGTTATGATCGTTGTGGTCTTCCTTTTGGTTCGGTGAGTTCAACTAAATAAATACGTTTTACTCAACCCGGCACGCTGTGCCTTGGTCCGTCTTTGAAGATCGTGGCATTGTTCTAGAAGTCTAAACAGACAGACACACAGAAGAACACAGTTGTTGCTGAATGAATGCATCTCTTCATTTACAGAAAGAAAACATCAGAGGAATTATGGTGAAGAGGTGAGTTCCATGTCATTGTTGAAAAATTCTGTTTGAGATGGATTTATGTCAACACTACTCTTTAGATTGGAAGCAATAAGGACCATTTCTGACTGATTAGAGCTCATGCCAATGAAGTGTTTGTATTAATCTAAATTGAAAATAACATGTCATGTCAACTTACAGACCTGCGTTCAAATACTATTTGCTTTAGCCTGCCTGGTGCTAGATGGACAGGGTCTGCAATTTTGGGTCTATTCTATTGGTCAACTAGACAGGCAGGATCAACCAAGCACATATAAAGTATTTTAAATGTTATATAATAATATTTTAACCCAGATCTGGAGTCTTAACTGTGTCCCAAATGGCCCCTATTCAATAAAAAGCCACAGAATGTTGTTTTGTATGCTTTACAGACAGCTATATCGGTCCACTAATATCATTTGTATAATTATTATTTGAACAGTACCAGTCAAAAGATTGGACACAGCTATTAATTCCAGGGTTTTTCTATCTCTATTTTCTACATTGTAAAATAATAGCGAAGACATAAACTATTACTTAACACATATGGAATCATGTATTAACCACAAGTGTTGAACAAATCCAAATATATTTTATATATGAGATTCTTCAAAGTAGCCACCCTTTGCCTTGATAACAGCTGTGCACACTCTTCATGAGGTAGTCACTTGGAATGCATTTCAATTAACACGTGTTCCTTGTTAAGTTAATTTGTGTAATTTCTTTCCTTATTAATGCATTTGAGCCAATCAGTTGTTGTGACAAAGTATGATGTTATACAGAAGTAAGCCCTATTTGGTAAACGACTAAGTCCATATTATGGCAAGAACAGATCAAATAAGCAAAGAGAAATTACATTTTGTCATTACTTTGAGTCACTGTGGACAATTTCAAGAACTTTAAAAGTTTCTTCAAGAGCAGTTGCAAAAACCACTTTTTTTCTTTATAAATTTGCTAACATTTCTAAACTTGTTTTCGCTTTGTCACTATGGGGTATTGTGTGTAGATTGAAGAGAAACAATTGATTAAATGTATTTTAGAATAAGGCTGTAATGTAACAAAATGTGGAAAAGGTGAAGGGTCTGAGTACTTCGAAGGCTGTAGGTGTCAAGATGACAAAGAAGCCCTTTCATTCACTCCATGATTACATACAGCCCATATATATATTTAGCTAGCTGGCTTATGTTTTCAAAATTGTTAGCATGATTTTGGCAAGAGGGATCTGTTAGCGCTTTTGCTTACTGCATTGATGTCCTTGTTAAGCTAAACAAACAATGTCCGAGTTCATCAAATGAAACTGCAGTATAGTAAGACACAGGGAATATTATTACAATGTTTCAGTTGATAACCAGTCACTTCTGGTTCATGGGCCAGAGGGCCACAATTCACATATTTGGCCATTTTGGGGGGGAGGAGCGAAGGCTATTGATGATTGGTAACACTTTACTTGACACCCAGCATCATAACACGTTGTGACATATATAAACATATTTTATTAGGATCCCCATTAGCTGTTGCAAAAGCAGCAGCTGCTCTTCCTGGGGTCCACACAAAACATGAAACATGACACAGAACATTAATAGACAAGAACAGCTCAAGGACAGAACTACATCAATACTTTGTAGAATCACCTTTGGCAGTAATTACAGCTGTGAGTCTTTCTGGGTAAGTTTTAAAAAGCTTTCCATACCTGGAATGTTCAACATTTTCCCATTTATTCTTTTCAAAATTCTTCAAGCTCTGTCAAATTGTTTATTTATCATTGCTAGGCAACCTTTTCAGGTTTTGCCATCAATATTCAAGCAGGTTCAAGTCAAAGCTGTATCTCGTCATTCATCCCAGTCATCAGAAACAGAGCAGTGGGGTTGGTGCGTGTCTGACATTAATGGGTGCGCAATTACAATGATAATTTAATATGGTCAATTTCAGAAAATGTTGTATAACATAAACATACTGTTGACAAGTAGGCTATGGTGTAAAGGAATGTTTTGCATTGTGTGGTAGGTTTTATGGGGTTTGACAATCTTATGTAGGTGTCATAACCAGCCATAAAACTACTACCGTGGTAGTGTGGTGGAAATTACCACTATGGACTCTAAGTTAAATGAACAGATCTCTATTATCACGGCCAGAGAGCCTAAAACAAACTAAATAGTCAAAGTACAAGTCTGTTAGAAGCTCTGAAGCGGTGCTCCCCTTCAGCACTTTGTACTCAAACTAGGCGTCTCTGCTCTGTGTGCAATAAGGTAATAATGACCTTTCACACAAAGCATCTAGGCGTTTGGCCAAAGTAACAATGTGTTTCCTTAATGTTATTCTTCTATCAGTTCCCTTCCTGAGAGCAAGTTCACAGATCAGCCTAACACAATAACAAGGAGCAATGTCACAGAACATCCTCACACAGTAATCAGGAGACAACACGCTACGTATAGTCACGCATTTGCAGAGACACAGAGGACACAAAACATGTCCACCACAGTAGGTTTTGTGGGTTTTGACACAAGTATTCTCTCGGTTATGCAATCTAGTTTCCGCTCAGGTTATGGATGTGTCACTGCAACCTTAAAGGTCCTAAATTGTCACCATTGCCCTTGATTCTAAGAAATGTTGTGCTGCTATTTGTGAAAATTTGAAATAGTGTTTTTTACATTTGTAAAAAGTAGAGACTCAGAGCTACAAAATGGTATATCATACACTGCATTTTTGAGGAACAATGGGATAGTAATTCTGCATTGAATGTTGATAAACTTATGAACTCACTTTTGAGAAAAGGGCCTTTGAATATTTTGGTACCTACTGGAGAGCTCTCCTTTGTCTACACCCATTCAGCTTTGTTCACACGCTCTTAAGCCAGCCCCACCCATCTCTTTAAGGATTTAAAGTATCAAGTAAATGGAATTGCTAAAATGTACTTACTTATTAAAAGTATAAGTATATATCATTTAAAATTCCTTAATCCAGACGGCCAAATTAAAAAAATAATAATAATTTAACGGATAGCCAGCAGCACACTCCAACAAACGAACCATTTGTGTTTAGTGAGTCTGTATGTCTCAAAATCATGTTACGGCCACACATACAGCATCAATATTAATTATGTATCAATATTTTGCTAATGGGTCTCTACAAAAGGTGTAAACGGTACAGCCAATGGTTACTTGCATAGTAGCAATATCAGAAATAGAAAGTGTCAATATAAATAAAA
Source organism: Hucho hucho (assembly GCA_003317085.1). Taxonomy (NCBI): domain Eukaryota; kingdom Metazoa; phylum Chordata; class Actinopteri; order Salmoniformes; family Salmonidae; genus Hucho; species Hucho hucho. The sequence continues at coordinate 72,948 of QNTS01002495.1, forward strand.
TGATGTACAAGAACAATATCAATAACAATAGTGATAGACTATGTAGTTGAATGCAAACAAATTGGGGTAAAGTGGCTGAGCAGCAGGGTAATAAAATAATAATAATAGTAGCAGCAACGTATGGCGTGTGTGTGTTAGAGTCATGTGAAGAGGCGCTGCAGATAGTGCTGATGACTGGTCCATCTGAACCACGCATGAACAAGGGAATCTATATTCGGAGAGCCTGTTTCTGTCCTGCCCTTGACTTTGGTGCAGGGCATGTGATGTCCATAGCCTCTTCGTCATCCCTGATCTTCTCAAATATACGTTTGTTTAGCTGTCCAGTCCAGGTGGTGCTTGCACAGGCAGACCATCTATGGGAGGAAGGAGGTCAGCGTTGCGCAACAGCTGAAACCTGGTCCCGACTGAGTCCAAACGTTGATGTCAGCCATAGCTTTCCACCAGCACCGTACCATCCTCCAGTCCAATCAGCTATGGGATGTTGACCCCTGTCACAGTGCTGTCCTTCACAACACCAGAAGTCTCAGACAAAGTGTTCACTGGTCTTTCTGAAGCGCTGCTTGATGAGGCCAAAGCACCAGTCAGTGGCAAACTTGGTGTGGCCTGTGATCAGGAAGTGAAGGTCCAGACTGTGGTGGGAGTTAAAAAGTAGATGGGACCTGGCTGCATAGGGTCAGAAGGATAGTAGATGGGACCTGGCTGCATAGGGTCAGAAGGATAGTAGATGGGACCTGGCTGCATAGGGTCAGAAGGATAGTGCACCTGCAAACAACAAAATAACATTAAGATAAATTACAATTAATTGTCTCAACCCTGTCAGTCTGTCTTTACACTGCACAGTGAAAGGTATTTACCTGCCTCCCATGTATGTGTGTATATATGTATTTAGTGTATGAGTATCTGTCTATTTCCTTAATCAGTATAAAGGAGGAAATGTTGCATACTTGTTGAGTAAAATCAAAGCTGTAATGCATCCTGATATCTTTGCTTGCTGGTTCAGTAGGGCCCCCCAGAGACAACTGCAGGTCTTGACAGGTGGTCCTGCAGTCAGAAACCATCTTCTGGTAGACAGACCGCTCACTCTGAACAAGCAGGAGATGCTGCTCTTGCTTCTTCAGCTTGGCTGACTTAACAGCTTCTGGCAGATTGGCAGATCTGAAGACCTGATAGTAGTTCCTCTGGCACTGCCAGCACAGGTCTGTCCTCGGCTTGGTGTTTGAGATGTGGGGCAGCAATTTTCTCCACAGATTCCTGAAGACAGCCCAACTACACGTACCTCTGGAAAATAGAGAAAAAATGTGAGATCAATAATAGTGCCAATCATGTTGTAAATAATCAAAATGTGTTTTTAATTTACATACCACACTGATTTACATACCACACTGCTGCTTTTGTCACATGGGATGGCAGCAGCTTTCCACCAAAGTGTTTGTGTCCTGGGTGGCGTCCTGGTAATACTACTGCATTATCCTCTGCGTAGTTGAAGTTTACCACATGAGGACTTGCAGAGTCCTCATGCTTCAGGTGTGACCTGGGGAGGCAGGTAGCCTAGTGGTTAGAGCTTTGTGCCAGTAAAAGAAAGGATGCTGGATCAAATCCCTGAGGTGACAAGGTACAAATCTGTTCTACCACTGTTCCCCGGTAGGCCGTAATTGTAAATAAGAATTTGTTCTTAACAGACTTGCTTAGTTAAGTAAAAACGTTTTAAAACCTGTGCTTGCTTCTGCCAGCTCTCTTTTTTTTGATGGGAGGCATTAGACCATTCTCCATGCATGACTAGTTGAGGAGAGTCAGGCATGTTCTACTGATGCTGAAAGACAAATTCCAGATACTAACGTTACACACACTTCATACATGTAAGTTAATGTTGGCTAGCAAGCCAGACATCTAACATATGCTAACGTTAGCTAGCTAACAGCAAGCTTTAACTTGGTCTTTTGTTTAGACATGTAATGTAAACTAAAATCCCAATCCATAGATTAATGTTAGCAAGCCAGCCATCGAGGTCCAGCTGGCTAGCTAACAGCAAGGTTTAACTAGCAATTCACACCGATTGTCATAGCTAGCTTCACGGCAGACTGCAACCCATTTTATTAAATAAGACATCCTGTGTCATTTCCGTTAAGTTTGAACAGCTTGTTTGGCCCGTTGTGTGAAGTCACTCTGGTTCACACTGACCGTGTGCAATGCCATAAGAATCATCAGATCTTTCTCCCTCTCTGTCACGGATACCACGGTTGCTCTTAGTTTGAAGATGTAATCCGGAGACGTGTTTTATACAACAACCTTCTATGTTCTCTTTTCGACTCCCTATGCATTTGCAATCAAACGCCAGAATTATATTAAAACTAGTTAGGGAGCGGCAGCAGTGTTGGGAGTTTTGGAGAGTCTGGCGTGCCCAAAGTAAAATGCCTGCCACTCAGGCCCAGAAACTAGGATATGCACATAATTAGTACTATTGTATAGAAACCCTCTGAAGTTTCTAAAACTGTTAAAATAATGTCTGTGTATAAAAGAACTGATATAGCAGGGGAAAACCTGAGCAAAATCCATCAGGAAAAATGTTTGTTTGTGACATGCCTTCTTTTTCAATGGTTGTCTATGGGATCTGCTGGATTCCAGCTCCCAGGTTGCAGTACCTATGGCATCCACTAGATGTCAACCGTCTTTAGACAAGGTTTCAAGAGTTTACATTGAAAAACAGCCGAATAGAAGAAGTTTATGTAAGTGGAGTAAGGAAGTTATTTCTGTCTGTGGCGCGAGGGACCCAGGAGTGCGTGCCTCGGTATTTTACTTTTCTATTGTTCAGGATATTATCCGTGTGAAATATAAGTTATTATACATAATAGTGTAGTTTATAATCGATCCTTAGCTATGTTTGATTTGTTTAGACAAAATTGATAGGTATATTATTTGTCTTGTATAATGGGACGAGTGGACGGTGGATTTTCTGAACAGAATGCGCCAACCAAACAGAGTTTTATGGATATAAATAGGGACTTTTTCTAACAGGAACATTGGATGTTTTTTATGTGTTTTGTGAGACCCGCGCTGGTTTTATTATTATGCTAATATGGGAAGTACATGGTGTGCTGTCCTCAGACAATCAAATGTTCTGCTTTCACCGTGAAGCCTTTTTAAAATCTGAGAACACTGTGAGATTGCCAAGAGTCCACGTTTTTGAAGAGTATGCAGCACTTGTATTTTTATGAATGTTTTATAATACTACATTTGCAATTTGAATTTGACGCTCTACATTTTTCCGGATGTTGTCAAGGATGGGGCTCTAGCGCCCCACTGCTCCTTAAGTATCACCAAGAGGTGAATCTCCTTATCATACTCTGCTTCTACCAGACATTTGCCTGATTTCAAAACTCAGTCAACTTCTTCTGTGACAACAACACTGTTGATTGTCGCTGTCTCTTCTCCATCACTGTCATAAGAAAACTCTACAATGTCTTCTTCTATGAAAATGTTTCTGCCTAAATCAGGTATTTCCTCATTGTCTGATTCATTTTCAGAGTGAATCAGCATGGCACGATCGTCCTCCAGAAAGTAGTCCATCACAACTTTTTCCCACTGACCTTTGTCGAAAGTGCCTGATAAATTCAGGGCAGCAATGTTATTGAGCGCAGTAGCAACATATGTAGTTTTCCATGGCTAAGGTTATATCTTTTGAAAAATCTGCAGTAGAAAGGATTATCTACGCATAACGAGCAATTCATTTTATAGACACAAGATTCTACACCGCATCTCTCGGCATGTCCAGCCCACTCATTATCTCAGCCAATCATGGCTAACTGGAAGGTTGAAAAATGTAGAGCTCGCTTTTTCTGTGGCTATATTCCGGTTGAATTATTATAGTAAATATACATACAGTGGGGCAAAAAAGTATTTAGTCAGCCACCAACTGTGCAAGTTCTCCAACTTAAAAAGATGAGAGNACTCAAAATCTCACGATACATGGCCCCATTCATTCTTTCCTTTACACGGATCAGTCGTCCTGGTCCCTTTGCAGAAAAACAGCCCCAAAGCATGATGTTTCCACCCCCATGCTTCACAGTAGGTATGGTGTTCTTTGGATGCAACTCAGCATTCTTTGTCCTCCAAACACGACGAGTTGAGTTTTTACCAAAAAGTTCTATTTTGGTTTCATCTGACCATATGACATTCTCCCAATCCTCATCTGGATCATCCAAATGCTCTCTAGCAAACTTCAGACGGGCCTGAACATGTACTGGCTTAAGCAGGGGGACACGTCTGGCACTGCAGGATTTGAGTCCCTGGCGGCGTAGTGTGTTACTGATGGTAGGCTTTGTTACTTTGGTCCCAGCTCTCTGCAGGTCATTCACTAGGTCCCCCCGTGTGGTTCTGGGATTTTTGCTCACCGTTCTTGTGATCATTTTGACCCCACGGGGTGAGATCTTGCGTGGAGCCCCAGATCGAGGAAGATTATCAGTGGTCTTGTATGTCTTCCATTTCCTAATAATTGCTTCCACAGTTGATTTCTTCAAACCAAGCTGCTTACCTATTGCAGATTCAGTCTTCCCAACCTGGTGCAGGTCTACAATTTTGTTTCTGGTGTCCTTTGACAGCTCTTTGGTCTTGGCCATAGTGGAGTTTGGAGTGTGACTGTTTGAGGTTGTGGACAGGTGTCTTTTACACTGATAACAAGTTCAAGCAGGTGCCATTAATACAGGTAACGAGTGGAGGACAGAGGAGCCTCTTAAAGAAGAAGTTACAGGTCTGTGAGAGACAAATCTTGCTTGTTTGTGACCAAATACTTATTTTCCACCATAATTTGCAAATAAATTCATAAAAAATCCTACAATGTGATTTTCTGGATTTTCTTTCCTCATTTTGTCTGTCATAGTTGAAGTGTACCTATGATGATAAATTACAGGCCTCTCATCTTTTTAAGTGAGAGAACTTGCACAATTGGTGGCTGACTAAATACTTTTTTGCCCCACTGTAAGTGTTCCTAAGGATACATTAAAAAGGATGTTTGATTGTTCTTGGACAAGTTTATAGGTATAAGTTGAACGAGTTCTCTTCACGTTTCAATGGAGGAGTGGAGGCTGTAGTTTCTGAATATAAACGCGCGAACCAAACGGAGATTTATGGACATAATACATTACTTTTTCTAACAAAAGAACCATGGATTGTCTTCGTTGGACACTTGGGAAGCCATCAGCAGACGTTCTTCAACAGGTAATTTGTTTTCGCTGTGAAATGTGTTTTGTGTGAACCGTGAAGGCTAATGAATTGGATTTTGAATTTGGTGCCTTGCATTTCACCTGGTAGTGTCGGGAGTGGGGCGCTAGCGCCCCAACGCACCATGCTGATCCCTAAGAAGTTAATTCATATTTACAGATGACATACAAGTTCGATATTAAGGCACATGAAAGTTTACATGTTCGAGAAGGCATTTCTGCCAAAAAACAAATTTTGATGAAAAAAATAAATAAATACGTTCAAACCGCTCTCCTGTGAATTCGTGACTTGCGATATGCCTAGTTTCCTACATCGGGTCACATTTTTATTGATTTGGTCAAAGGGTTTGATACGGTAGATCATTCTATTCTTGTGGCCTGGGTAAGGGGTATTGGTGTCTCTGAGGGGTCTTTTGCCTGGTTTGCTAACTACCTATCTCAAAGAGTGCAGTGTATAAAGTCAGAACATCTGACATCTGCTGTCTAAACCATTGCCTGTCACCAAGGGAGTACCCCAAGACTCGATCCTAAGCCCCAATTTACATCAACAACATATCTCAAGCAGTAGGAAGCTCTCTCATTCATTTACAGTGAGGGGAAAAAAGTATTTGATCCCCTGCTGATTTTAAACGTTTGCCCACTGACAAAGAAATGATCAATGGTAGGTTTATTTGAACAGTGAGACAGAATAACAACAAAAAAATCCAAAAAAGCGCATGTGAAAAATGATATAAATTGATTTGCATTTTAATGAGCTGGTCTGCGCATGCTCTGAGGACGCTGCTAGGGATGCAGTCTGGGCCGGAAGCCTAGGGAGGGTTAACACACTTAAATGTCTTACTCACGTCAGCCACGGAGAAGGAGAGCCCACAGTCCTTGGCAGAGGGCTGCGTCAGTGGCACTGCGTTAACCTCAAAGTGGGCGAAGAAGGTGTTTCGCTTGTCCGGAAGCAAGACGTCGGTGTCCGCGACAGACACCCCCAAGACAGGGAGGAGGTGGTGGTCATATAATTCGGAATTAGAATACGAGAATAGTTATGAACCTTCTAATGATGGTATAAAGGCCAACCATTTTGGTCAGGAAGTTGGTCATGGTTTGCCAATGCCTTGATAAGATTTTGTCTTCCCTGGGGACAGGGAGCAGGGAGGACCAAACCGTATCGGACCACACACACAAACCAGTGTGCCATTATAAGTTGTGTTCATAATGAAACCAATATTAGATCTGATGAACTTACTCTCCATCCACGAGCACTGTGACCTTCCTGTTGTTCACCTCCTTGTCACTCCTGTGGCGATTCTGGTAAAAACAAAGAGACATTTGGTAAAAATCATTAGACATTAGTTTCTAACCTCAAGGTTTGTTTCCTGGTTAACTTCTTAGGGAGTGGTGGGGCGCTAGCGACACTACCAGGTGAAATGCAAGGCAAAATCCAAAAGCTGAATTATTAAACATGCATCAATATACAAGTGTTTCATACTCATCAAAAGCTCTGCTTCTTGGCAATATCACAGCGAAAGCACTACATTTGATTGTTTGAGGGTAGCGCCTTCAATATTTTGCATTACCATGAATTCATTAGCCAGCGCGGTCCATAGAAAATGCATTTCACAGGGAAAACCTGTGCCTTACCTTTTGTAGAACTTCTGCTGAGGGAAGTGTCCAACGAAGACAATCCATGGGTATTTGGTTAGAAAAAGTCATTTATTATATCCATAATTCTCCGTTTGGTTGGCGCCTTGTGTTCAGAAAATCCAACTTGAAGAGAACGCGCTCAACTAAACCTATAAACTTTTCCTCAACAAAACAAAAACCAATTAAAATGCATCCTTAGCTATCCTTTTATGAATAAAAGTGATAATCTTTCACTTGGATGGTCCACCTAAACGTTATATAAGTCAAATAAAGTGGACCGCTCAGCCAAAAGTGCGCCCAAAAACGTGCAACCGAAAAAGAGCTCCTCTAACCAAAACCCCTACCTATTCAACACATTAGTTCTGATTGCTATGATACTTTATATATATACACTGCTGACATCCAGTGGAAGCCATAGGTACTACATTCAGTGTCCTGATATAAAGGATTTTCAATAGGCACTGTCTCAAAGTGGGCCATAATCCACCAGAATGACATTTCCGGATGGAATCTTCTCTGGTTTTTGCCTGCCAAATGAGTTCTGTTATACTCACAGACAGTATGTTAACACTTTTGGAAACCTCAGTGTTTCCTATCCAATAGTACTAATTATGTGCATATTCTATCTTCTGAGCCTGAGTGGCAAGCATTTTACTTTGGGCACGCCAGATGCTCGAAATACCGTCACCCCAGCTGCTGCTCCTAGAGAGGTTAAATCCAGGTTAAATGGCACTGGTGAATGGAGTTAATCATTACAAGACATCTCTATTTGTATTGACTGAGGGGATTTCTTCAGGTCAGAGGTTGTCTCACCAGACCACCCCAAAACTCTGACTTCCCGCCACTGCGTCGATCATGATAAGCCAAATACGATGACCTCACTAAAGCTGTTGCTGGACCGTGAAGGCAGAAAGGTCTGTTTCTACGATCCAAATGGCACATTATTCCCTATATAGTGCATTACCTTTTGACCAGAGTCTATGGTTCCTGGTCTAAAGTAGTGCACTACATAGGGAATAGGGTGCTATTTGGGACATGGTCTGTGTCTCCACCTGACCTAACAAACAGACCCTTGTTCTGCTACTGAGGTTAACGTGTAACCACGTGAGATCACATTTCCCAGACCGGTTCAGTATCAGGTTGCCAAATTCACTCCACAGCCAGTAGCAGTAGTGTTTGTTTATCTTGACAGCTGGAACTGAAACTAAATTCCTGCTTGATTCAGGAAGTAGTGAAAGAACAAGCCCATGAAAACACATCAGAGAGGGTACAGCCAAGTACACCACCACACAATAGTCAGGTAAGGTAAGCCGGTAGAGAGAGGTGACCGGTAAGGAGGGTGGGCAAGGCCCAAATATGTATACTCACTATGTCATCCGTAGCATCTTTAGCAGCAGTCACAGACAGCACCAGTACCAGAGGGACCACGGTCGTGAACCAAGACAGAGAGGAGATGGCAGGAATCACCTACCGCAACACAACATTCAACAAACACTCAGGTAACATTTCTACAACATCTACACAACATTTCACAATAATACAACAGACAGGGAGGAGGTGGTGGTCATACAATTAGGAATTATAATACTAGAATCGTCATCAACTTTCTTATGATGGTATAAAGGGGCGGCAGGTAGCCTAGTGGTTAGAGCGTTGGACTAGTAACCGAAAGGTTGCAAGAATTGAATCCCCGAGCAGAGAAGGAAAGAATCTGTCGTTCTGACCCCTGAACAAGGCAGTTAACCCACTGTTCCTAGGCCGTCATTGTAAATAAGAATTTGTTCTTAACTGATTTGCCTACTTAAATAAAGGTGACAAAAAAAGGTCAGGGATTTGGTCAACCATGGTTTGCCAATGCCTTAAGATATTGTGTAAAATAATGAATTAAAATAATGTATGTTAGTTATCTAGCCAGACTGTTTTAGAGAAATGATTCCATTAATTGTTCAAATTAACTGCCAATATTCCATTCAAACATTGTGGCCAATCCACAGCCAGACACTGGCTGACAGCAGATGATGAAAGGACTTAGACAAGTCGACATGCAACAAGTACTGATATTGAATCATATAACAGCACTCACAGCTTTCCAAGAAAACATTGAGACATTTATGGTCTGTTTACATATATTTTAGAGGCTATTTATAACTTTTGTATAAAACCTGCATAAACTGTATTTATAATTATATGGCAATATTTTACTTCTAATACACAATATCTTATATCGCATGCCGGTACTTTTATTTTCCTGCAAAAGTCAAATCAGGATTCTGCCTCTACTGCCATTCATTGTGATTAGACTGCTTTGGATTTCTTCCTGACCAATATGGCTGCCATTTTCATCACATTCTGGAACTTTTAGGGTTTAAAGGATCTCTATGATGGTGATGTAGATTGTAAAGGGTGCTGATATGAGCTAAACATACAGTGAGTAAGCAGATAAAAACACAAGACTACACAGAGTTTCATAACAGGACAGAATTCCTAATATGAATCCTGTATTGGATCCATAAGACAGACACGTATAAGGCTCTGCTCTCTACTAGTCTTCATAGCTGTTTCTACATACTGTAAGCTGTGATGAGATATCTCTACGTCAGGTATGCATTGTGTTGTTTGTAAACGATAAGTTAAGACTCAACTTCCTGTGCTGAGTATCTCACTTCCTCAGTCAATGCACTTCATATCTTGTTTTCTTACTGGACAGATTGTAGCTTTCCTGTGGAAATCATAGCTATCTCCTCCTATAGGGTCTGGCTCCAGCAGATACTGTACCTTCTCACGACACAGACTCTGTGAGACATACGAGCTCAGACAGGTCTAATGGTGCCCGAGAGGATGGTGTTTACCGTCAACTAACAGCACGGGTGGTGAAATTACATGTAGAATTATTCAAATCAAAGATTATTTATCTTATGCTTCATAAACAACAGCTATAGACTAACAGTGAAATGCTTACTACTTACGGTCCCAACAATGCAGAGAGAAAAATAGAGAAATAATAGAAATAGAATAAGACAAGATAGAAATCGACAATGAGTAATGATAAGTAGGCTATATACACGGAGTACCAGTACTGAGCAGATGTGTAGGGGTATGAGGTAATTTAGGTAGATATGTACATATAGGTAGAGATAAAGTAACTAGGCAACAGGAAAGATAATAAACAGAAACACCAGCGCATGTGATGAGTCAAAAGAGTTAGTGCAAAAATGGTCAACGCAGATAGTCCTTGTAGCTATTGGTTAACTATTTAACTAACTACTTATGGCTTAGTGGTGGCAGCTGTTCAGGGTCCTGTTGGTTCCAGACTTGGTGCATTGGTACCGCTTGTAGTGTGGTAGCAGAGAGAACAGGTCTATGAATTGGGTGGCTGGAATATTTGCCACTTTTTAGGGCCTTCCTCTGACATGGCCTGGTATAGAGGTCCTGGATGGCAGGGAGCTTGGCCTGGGCCGTACCCACAACCCTCTAGCGCCTTACGGTCGGATGCCAAGCAGTTGCCATACCAAGTGGTGATGCAGCCAGTCAAGATGCTCTCAATGGTGCAGCTGTAGAACCTTTTGAGGATCTGAGGGCCCATGACAAATCTTTCCAGGCTCCTGAGGGGGAAAAGGTGTTGTCGTGCTCTCTTCACGAATGTGTTGGTGTGTGTGGACCATGACAATTCCTTAGTGATGTAGACACCGAGGAACGTGAAGCTATCGACCCGCTCTACTACAGCCCCATCGATGTGGATGTGGGCATGCTCAGCCCTCCGTTTCCTGTAGTCCACGATCAGCTCTTTTGTCTTGCTGACATTGATAGATAGGTTGTTGCCCTGGAACCACTAAGCACGCACCCCTGAGGGGCCCCTGTATTGAGGGTCAACACGGTGGATGTGTTAATGCCTTCCCTCCACCTGGGGGCGGCCTGTCAGGAAGTTTAGGATCCAGTTGCAGAGGGAGGTGTTTAGTCCGAGGGTCCTTAGCTTAGTGATGAGGTTTGTGGGCACTGTGGTGTTCAACTCTGAACTGTAGTCAATGAACTGCTGTAGTCTTCTCGCGTAGGCATTCCTTTTGTTCATGTGGGAAAGGGCAGTGTGGAGTGCAATAGAGATTGCGTCATCTGTGGATCTGTTGGGGTGGTATGCGAATTGAAGTGGGTTCAGGGTGTCTGGAATGATGGTGTTGATGTCTGGTCCCAGGGGACTGATCTATACTCAATACAGTGACATATATAGTCTGGTCCCAGGGGACTGATCTATACTCAATAAAGTGACATATATAGTCTGGTCCCAGGGGACTGATCTATACTCAATACAGTGACATATATAGTCTGGTCCCAGGGGACTGATCTATTCTCAATACAGTGACATATATAGTCTGGTCCCAGGGGACTGATCTATACTCAATACAGTGACATATATAGTCTGGTCCCAGGGGACTGATCTATTCTCAATACAGTGACATATATATAGTCTGGTCCCAGGGGACTGATCTATACTCAATACAGTGACATATATAGTCTGGTCCCAGGGGACTGATCTATACTCAATACAGTGACATATATAGTCTGGTCCCAGGGGACTGATCTATACTCAATACAGTGACATATAGAAAGATATACAAGAAGAAGAGAGAGAAAGATGGAGAAAGATGGAGACAGAGATAGATGGAAACCGATCCAAATGGACACAGAGGAGAAGGCAGCGACTGAGAACAAGACACACGAAAAGATGCAAGATGGAAAGAGGTGGAGATAGAGCAAGAAGAGGAAATAAAGAAAGTGATGGAAAGACAGAGACAAATTGACATAGAACAGTGGTCACCAACCTTTCCGAGTCAATATCACTTTGAGTCAATTTGCAAGCCGAGATCTACAGCTCAGATTGTTTTTAAACATGACTTAAAATACGTAAGCCTATGCAACATTAACCAATTAAAAACAATTCTGGAGCAATGAGGTTTGTTCTGTAGCCTATAGGCCCAATACATTATCACTGCATATTGGCTATGCTTGAATTGCCCGGCTAATTTTGTTCTTCTCAGACCATTTTGAAATTATATTAAAAAAATGTAGGTATATGATCACACTGGTAATAACTTGTTGTGAGGCACAGCTGAGTGAGCATAATTATTACCTTTATTTTTACTGGACTGATGGCCTGAATCTGATGGTCAGTCTGAGGAGAGGGAAGGAGCAGAGGTGAGACTCACCGTCCCTCAGCTCTCTCTCCCTCCGCTGAGGAAAAAGGGACACAGTCGTCCAGCTGATGGCAAAACTCAAGTCGCACTGCACTAGTCTCATGCACCAATTAATGTTGGAAGGAAGGAAGGAGGAAGGAGAGGGAGATCGCAACACAGAGACAGAAGTCACACCAGCCTTCGCTTTGGCTCCCCCTCCTGTCCAGCTCAGGCATTGGGTGTCGCCGGTATTCTAGCTGCTGCTGATTCTACTGCTGGCAAACGCCCTTCACTCATCAACCCTGGACTTGTCTCGTCATCATTATACACACCTGGTTCCAATCCCCACTCTATAACTGTATATATACTCCCTCTGTCATTTGTCTTTGTCGGTCATTGTAAATGTTACTTGTTTTCCTGAAAGGAAAACTCCTACTCGCTCCTACTATTTCCTGAGTACTTTATATTTTGCACTTTGTATTCACGGTGTGCCTTTTTGTTTTTGTTTAGATATATTTTGATCACAATAGCGTTTGGGTTTCCTACCCCTTTTAATCAATGTTGCTTAAATAAATTCAGTAATTATAAACCTGTGACTGCCTCCTGCCTACTTTTCTCTACACCAGTGACAGAAGAAGAAGACGAAGAAGAAGATAGACAAGAACAGAATCAAATTGACATGGAGAAAGAGGGAGAATAAGAGACAGAGACAGATAGAAGAGATAAGAACTTCAAGAGGAGAGATGGAGAAAGAAGAAGAAAGGGAGAGTTAGAATGAGAAACAGAGAGATGGAAATAAAAGAGAGGCAGGAAGTGAGAAGAAGAGAGGACGAGCAGAGAACAAGTTGAAATTGAGCTACAGAAAGGGAGAGAAAAGAAAATCAGAAACTGATGGAGGAAGCGGAGGAGGAAAGAGAAAGAGAGGAGGTACAGCTAGAGAGGGACGGAGAGGTCTCTCTTTGTCACTCACAATCTCTCTCTGTCACTTTCTGATGGCGATAAAGTCAAATAAGACAGTAAGCATGGAGAATGATGGAATTAAAATAGAAGATTTACAAGCAGAGGCATTGGAACGGCTCAATAAGCATAAAGAGACGAGGCTAGAAATATTGAAGGGGGAAAGAGAACGGATAGAAAAAGAACAAATCAGGAGGAAGAAGGAGGAAAGACTGTTAGCAATGGACAGACAGCTGGAGAGGGTACAACAACCAGAAGAGCAGGATAAAAAAGTACAGATCGAAGAGGATACGACAAAAGGATAAAAAACAACTGATCAAAATTGCAAGACAAAAAGAAACTGACAGACTTAGAGAGGAGGAGAGGCAAAGGAGGAAGAGAGAGAGTAGGAGAGAAAGAGAGCCATTGAAGGCCACATATCTTTAACCAGAGAAAGAGAGCCATTGAAGGCCACATAGCTTTAATCAGAGGAAGAGAGAAGATGACAGAGGCAGGAGATGGCAGAAGAGGAAAGAAGGGATGAGAAGTACAAGAGGGGTGAGTTAGAGAAGCCTGAAGAAGAGGAGAAGAACCCTGAAGACAAGGAGTACGACAAGGAGGACCTTGCCCCAGCCAATAAAAGTATCAGAAGGAGAGCTGTGGGTGAATAGGAACTGGGAGAAGAGGAACCTCAAAAATATAGAGAGAATTTATCAGAGAGAGGAGGGCTGTGACATCATCAACATAGGCAAGACCTGTTTTCCTTATGACATCATCATCTGTAGTTTCCTCTACACACACATTAGTTCCACCACCTGTCATCATGTTGTGTCACTGTTTCACTATAAAACTACTGACCAAACTTGTCAAACTGATCTGGTATCGACACAGGGAATTTAGAATAGAAAATCCCATGGGATCTCAACAACCCTGCTCAAAAGTAGTTCACTATATAAGGAATACGGTAGGGATTCATATTTTCCCTAAAATCTACCAAGTTTTAATATCGTGAATAAGTAGGCCTCGATAAAGAGCACGCTCAGGATGCTGAGAGAGTTATAGCGTTGTCGAATCATGCAGACTTTGTCACGGCAGGGAGATGAAGAGAGGAAATACTTTAAATATCATGGTATCTTAACGGGGACCAACTCTGTTTCAATAAATATCCATATCTACTCTCATAGCGTTTGTTGATCACACATTATCTACCAAAGCTCTCATATGGGCAGCAACACGAGACAGCGCAGAGAAGTAGGAGAAATGTTGTAGCGGTATTTTGGCATGCATTAGCGAGACGTGCTTTGATAATACAACCTATAGATTACAGAATAATGTTAGGGATTTTCATGCGAGACAGGAGTCAGGATTTTGGGTTTCAGTGGGATTGGGACGACAGGAAAACAGCCTTGGCTCTATATAAGGCTATATAAGGCTACGTGAGTCAATAGATAAATATTACTCTTGATTTAGGCTTCATTATTACATGCTAAATGTTTCTGATCAGTGATATATGACCAAACAAATAAATTAGCTACCACTTCCACTTGTCCAGCCAGAGATCAATAAACCAAATATTAAACAGACAGATTCTGTAAAATTCAGTTAGGAACCAATATACACAGGCAGTAATTAAAGCAAAGGCTAGCTTTTTCAAACAGAAATTTGCATCCTGTAGCACAAACTCAAAGAAGTTCTGAGACACTGTAAAGTCCATAGAGAATAAGAGCACCTCCTCCCAGCTGCCCACTGCACTGAGGCTAGGAAACACAGTCACCACTGATAAATCTACGATAATCGAGAATTTCAATAAGCATTTTCTACGGCTGGCCATGCTTTCCACCTAGCTAACCCTACCCCGGTCAACAGCTCTGCACCCCCCACAGCAACTTGCCCAAGCCTCCCCCATTTCTCCTTCACCCAAATCCAGATAGCTGATATTCTGAAAGAGCTGCAAAATCTGGACCCCTACAAATCAGCTGGGCTAGACAATCTGGACCCTCTCTTTAAAAAAATTCTGCCGCAATTGTTGCAAACCCTAAAGATTGGAAAGCTGCCGCGGTCATCCCTCTCTTCAAAGGGGGAGACACTCTATTCCCAAACTGTTACAGACCTATATCTATCCTACCCTGCCTTTCTAAAGTCTTTGAAAGCCAAGTTAACAAACAGAACACCGACCATTTCGAATCGCACCGTACCTTCTCCGCTATGCAATCTGGTTTCCGAGCGGGTCATGGGTGCACCTCAGCCACGCTTAAGGTCCTAAACGATATAATAACCGCCATAAATCAATCAATCAACTTTATTTATACATTTACATCAGCTGATGTCACAAAGTGCTGTACAGAAACCCAGCCTAAAACCCCAAACTGACTATCCTTCCGATCCTTGACTTCGGCGATGTCATTTACAAAATAGCCTCCAACACTCTACTCAGCAAATTGGATGTAGTCTATCACAGTGCCATCCGTTTTGTCACCAAAGCCCCATGTACCACCCACCATTGTGACCTGTATGCTCTCTTTGGTTGGCTCTCGCTTCATATTCGTCGCCAAACCCAATGGCTCCAGGTCATCTATATGTCTTTGCTAGGTAAAGCCCCGCCTTATCTCAGCTCACTGGTCACCATAGCATCACTCACCCATAGCACGCTCTCCAGCATGTATATTTCACTGGTCACTCCCAAAGCCAACTCCTCCTTTGGCCGCCTTTCCTTCCAGTTCTCTGCTGCCAATGACTGGAACGAATTGCAAAAATCACTGAAGCTGGAGTCTTATATCTCCCTCACTAACTTTAAGCATCAGCTGTCAGAGCAGCTTACCGATCATTGCACCTGTACACAGCCCATCTGTAAATAGCCCACCCAACTACCTCATCCCCATATTGTTATTTATTGTTTTGCTCCTTTGCACCCCAGTATCTCTACTTGCACATCATCTTCTGCACATCTATCACTCCAGTGTTTAATTGCTAAATTGTAATTATTTCACCACTATGGCCTATTTATTGCCTCACCTCCCTAATCTTACTACATTTGCACATACTGTATATACATTTTTCTATTGTGTTACTGACTGTATGTTTGTTTATCCCATGTGTAACTCTGTGTTGTTTGTGTCGCACTGCTTTGCTTTATCTTGGCCAGGTCGCAGTTGTAAATGAGAACTTGTTCTCAACTGGCCTACCTGGTTAAATAAAGGTGAAATAATTAAAAACCAAATTATATCGATTGATTGATTATTAGACAAGTTACATTCTTTTGGTTGGGAGTAGGCCAGGCTTCTACTCAGGCTACTACGCAAGTGAAGGGCAAAATCCACTTGTTTAAAAACTTCTTAGGGCTAGGGTCCCATTTTCCGAATTTTCGCCTGTCTGACGTGCTCAAAGTAAAATGCCTGCCACTCAAGCCCAGAAACTAGGATATGCACATAATTAGTACTATTGGATAGGAAACACTCTGAAGTTTCTAAAACTGTTAGAATAATGTCTGTGAGTATAACAGAACTGATATAGCAGGCGAAAACCCTAGAAATGTCTGTCCGGAAATCATTCTTCTTTTGACCTTTCCTCACTTTGAATGGCTGATAAAATCCTTTTCAGGGAAATAGGACTCAGGTTGCAGTACCTATGGCTTCCACTAGATGTCAACAGTCTCTGGACAGTGTTTTGAAGCGTTTACAATGGAAGAGTGCCGAAAGGAAGACGTTTTTGTACGACATACCAGGAAATCCTGTCTGTCTAGTGCACGAGATACCCGGGAGCGTGCAGCTCAGTGTTTACCTTTTCTATCGTGTAGGTTATTATCCGAGTGAAATATAATAGCCAATATAGATAAATGGATGCCTAAGGATAAATTATAAATGATGTTTCATTTGTTTGGGCAAAGTTGATAGGTATAATTTGAATGCGTTCTCTTCACTGTACAACGGGCGAGTAGACTGTAAATGCTTGATGGACTATCTGAACATAACGCGCCAACCAAACAGAGATTTATGGGTATAATAAATGACTTTTTCTAACAAAAGAACCATGGATTCTCTTGTTTGGACACTTGGGATGCCCTCAGCAGAAGTTCTTCAAAAGGTAAGCGATTTATTTTAGCTCTTATATGGGTTTTGTGAGACCCGCGCTGGATATGAATATACGCTAATGTGGAAAATATGAGAGGTGCTATCCACAAACAATCAAATGTTGTGCTTTCGCAGTGAAGCCTTTTTGAAATCTGACAACGCTGTGATATTAACAAGACTCTAATCTTTGCAACCATATGCAACACTTGTATATCCATGAAGGTTAAATATTACAAATTATTTTGAATTTGCCGCGCTTTGTTTGCTCCGAAAACGAACCCGCTCACGGGATCGGATCCGTAAGAGGTTTTAAACTTGCTAGCAAAATCTTCTGATCAGCTAATATATGAGCAAACTAGAAAACAGATTATCGTTAGCACACCTCAATTTAGCTAACATAATTGTTACCAAATATTAAAATGGAGATTCAGTGAAAACGAACAACTGACATTGATTGATTTATCTAGAGGAGTCCACAAAGCTTGTCTCAAAGCAGCGATGGCTCTGTCCTAACCAACATTGAAGAATTTGCCTTCAATGCTTTCAATTGCATTAGCCTACTTTATTCCAATATTTTCATCATTCGGTTGATCATAACTAAAATGAGTTTTCCTAACCATGAACTCGCAATATTTCTCTGCCCAATGGCTGTTTCCTTGTCTTTTCCTGCCGCCCGCCTCTGCCCCACGTTATATCTCAACACCAGTTTAAATCAATATAGCCTACTGTTTTCTAGAAATCTGAAATCTTTTAGGGTTCAGGCTCATTTAATATCTGTGATGTCGGATCTGGGCTCACCTCACCTGGGTTTTGATTGGTCCAGGATCTAATTTTCAGTTCTGATGAGAACTCTAAAATGCCTTTGGGTCTCGTGTGCAGTCATGCAGTGTCAATTATGCATGTGCTGTGAATTTATTGTGACTTTGTGTGGCTGCAACCTGGTCTCAGAGCATTTAGTATTATTCTGTACATAAATCCGTGGCACTCCATTTAGTATCAGAAGTTACATTTCATATGGTATGTATTAATTTGTGTATGTCCATCACCCATTTCATATGATATGTTACGAATTACAGTTCTTATTGTTATGTGTGCTCCATGGAGTTGACCAGACGTCTCCTGTTGGCTTTAGCACAGTTGTTGGCTAATGGACCCATGTCAACTCCAACTCCTCGTTGCTTGGAAACGTGGAAATAAGGCCACAACAACCTCCTCTCTTTGGTCAGTTATTACCAACTTGTAAATAATACAATGCACTTAGACTGACTAGCTCCAACACGAGAACTAGCTTGGTTCCATGCTGGGGTAATATGTACAGTCAAAATCTGACGCTTAAACCAGCGCGCAACAAATATAACTGAACAACTCTCACGTGATTGGCTGTTAAGCCATCACACCTATAATAAATACGGAATCTCTACTTACAACAGTATTATACAGTATGTTATGAATTTGCAAAAGTTACCATATGTTACGAATTTGCAGAACGTATAATATGTTACGAGTTCTTGCTAGGTGGCTTGTGTTAACTACGTAGCTAACGTTATCTTGGATAGGGGTTGGGGTTAGAATTAAGGTTAGGGTTAGGGGAAGAGTTAGCTAAAAAGGTTAAGGTTAGGGTTAGGGGAAGAGTTAGATAACAAGGTTAAGGTTCGAGTTAGGGGAAGGGTTAGCTAACAAGGTTAAGGTTAGGGTTAGGAGAAGAGTTAGCTAACAAGGTTAAGGTTAGGGTTAGGGGAAGGGTTAGCTAAAAAGGTTAAGGTTAGGGTTAGGAGAAGGGTTAGCTAACAAGGTTAAGGTTAGAGTTAGGGGAAGGGTTAGCTAACAAGGTTAAGGTTAGGGTTAGGGGAAGAGATAGCTAAAAAGGTTAAGGTTAGAGTTAGGAGAAGGGTTAGCTAACAAGGTTAAGGTTAGGGTTAGGAGAAGAGTTAGCTAACAACCAAAGTAGCACAAAAGCAATAAGTAGTTGTAAAGTTACTGAAGTTGTCCGTGATGAGATTCAAACTTGCAACCTTTGGGTTGGTAGACGTTCGCATTATACACCTACCCATCCACCCCAACCAACCACCTTATTTCTGTTTTTGCCTTAGGTAAGAATCTGTCTTATGTAAACGTACCAAACGTAACATATCATACTAATTTGTGTGGCGGATTTACCTTTACTATGTTACGTCTGCATAATAAGACCAGGCTGCAACGTTAAGTAAATATGCTAGGTTCAAGGCTTCCATGCGACAACCTGTTTGGATAATGTGATATTTTAGGTTTTGCCAGTCTGCTGCTGCACATGTTGTGTATTTTGTTGAATGGCATTAGTGTGACATTGGGGGGGAATGTTGTAATTTCCTGGGTCTTGTCATTAAATTTTTTGGGAAATGTGAAGGGTGGTCCCGGGACTGTCCCGGGATCCTGGTTACCCATGTTAATCCCTGGAATACGGTGCCATTTGGGACGCATGTTAAATGTGACCTCTGCTTCTCACCTTCCAGTCATCCCTGGAGCCACTGGAGCAATAATGTCCTTCACCACCTGGGCAGAGAGAGAGAGGGAGAAGAGAGAAGAGAGAGGGGTTGCTGAAAGCTGAGGAGAAAAGGAAGAAGATGGAGTGTTTCAATAAGCATTGGAGAGAGCAGTCCCTGCTTACAAAACAGACTCAACGGACTATTAAGGAGGACAGGGAGAGGAGGAAGGAACAGTACCTAAAAGAACAGGAGGAGAAAGGACTGTAGGAGATGAATCTGGAGGCTGATTACATTAGATTTGAAGTTTAATAGTCACATGTACAGGGTTGACAAGCAAATCAAGAAGTTCAGCACCAAGTTCATCACCCAGTTTCCATCTGACTTCAACCACGGTCAACAGTTGCTGGGGTGGGCCACGGGCCAGAAGGTAAACCAAGGGCTCGCTGGGTCTGTACATGACCAGCCGAGGGAGCCAGAGAGCCAGCAGAGAGGACCAGAGAGCCAGCAGGGGGGACCAGAGAGCCAGCAGGGGATTTCAGAGGTGGCTGAGAAATCAGTCAACCACCAATCCCAAGAAAAAGCCAGGCATCTGGAAAGAATTAAGATGTGTTAAAGAATGTTTAAAAATGTATTTATGTTCTACAGTGCTATTATATATGTCCCCACTTAAAGAAGTGAAATTATTCACATGTTTGGGTCCAAATGTTAGGGTTTAGTGAACGTGCAACACACTTGTAAAGATTAAGATACTTACTGAATACTTTCCTGTCTTTGTGATGTCTTTCAGAATTCCTGACCTCCTGTTGCTCAGAACTGAAACTGGGCAGAGCCACACTACCGCTGGAGATACATCAGAAATTAAAGTGTCTCCCAATAATTCCTCCTCCTCTTCTTCAAGGCCACATATCCTCCACAAAACATTATAATCTCCTTAAGTCACCAAGTATCCTCTTCATCAAGGCAACAAACCTTCTGAGGTCAGTGACTCTCCTCCCCAGACCAGACATTCTCATCTTTATCCAAGTTGAATGTCCTTGTTGAATTCAACTCTGCTCACCACCTCTGCTGTCCTAGAAGATATCCCCAAATGGACATGGTTTAAACAGAAGTTAAGCAAGTCCTCCCCCCAACCAGTGGCTCCACAGACCAGAGATTCTCATCTTTATCCAAGTTGAACACATCACCGGTCAGTTCCACCACCCTCCTGTCCTAGACCTAGAAGATATCTCCCAACTCAACATGATGAAACAATTTGAGAGGCACAGGGAAAGCCATGGAGCAGCACCCCTTGGATGAAGAGCCATTTAGGGGTTAAGTGCCTTGATCTAGGGCACAACGGCAGGAGATGGTACCTGGGAGCAAAGCACTGTTCAGCTTTAATAAAAGCATGAATTAAAAAAGAAACATTGTTTTTACGGTGTTGATTTATTGGTTATTTATTAGAATGTAAACGTACAGCATGGTATTATATGTTAGACTTCTAGTGAATCTCCTAACATTCCATCAGTTTGCTACAATGCTTGACTAATATGTTATATTAGAGAGGGGTCATCTCTTGCTGGCCCAACATTTAGAAGTTAAGAGCGTTGGACCAGCAAATAGAAAGGTTGCTGGTTCGAATCCCGGAGCAAACTAGGTGAAAAGTCTGTCGATGTGCTCTAAAATGGAAATGTTGTCTCTATATCTATACAATCTATTGTAGACCAAAGGCGAGATATCAGATTGAAATAGCTTCTCTAAATTAAGTGGTGGCAGATTATGAGAGAGCAACAATAGATACATAGTTAGTGCTCTGACCTACAGAACTTGGGTAGTTCAACCAATTGAGTACTGTTTAGGTAGTGTAACTTTACTTCACCTAATTTTAACATGCTGTAATAAAGAGCACATGTTCACATTTTAATAAAGAACATGTTTTCCCATCACAAGAGGTTAAATCAGGGGTCTTCAACCTTTTCTTCCCCAGGGACCCCTGGCCTGGCAAACAATTGTTTGTGCAACTTCATGACATACTATCTCATAATAATGACTTACTATCTCATAATAATGACTTACTATCTCATAATAATGACTTACTATCTCATAATAATGACTTACTATCTCGTAATAATGACTTACTATCTCGTAATAATGACTTACTATCTCGTAATAATGACTTACTATCTCATAATAATGACTTACTATCTCATAATAATGACTTAGTATCTCATAATAATTACTTAGTATCTCATAATAATTACTTAGGAATTACTTTAACATAAAAATTACTTAGTACGTCTTAATTATGAAATACTATCTTATGACTTTATTATTCTGGTGGCGGGAACGAGCATTCATAATAATCAAATATAATTTAATGATAATTACATTATTATTAAAATAAATGGCATTTTGCTCTCTAACAAGGAAAAAGGCAAACTCACAGTTTTATTGGAGAATCAAATTTGGATGATTCAATTGCATTATGTTATGATGGAAATCTGTCATTATTTAGGCATTTAGCTTAGTTAGAATATAAAAATCAAGTGTATGATCTGATGTGATTTTTTTTTTTTACTTTTGGAAAGGTATCAGACCATTGGTAAAGTTGGTTTGAGATTTGATATTCGCCAGACATTCGGACCTTCAAACTTCAATAATTCGCAAACGATTTAAACTGGACAACTCAGGTTCTTTGTGAAGGACAAAAGGTGTACAACATTTCAGAGGTCTAATTTGACCGAATCTGACCCAAGTTTCATAATCACATGGCAATGGTGTAGGCTGCCTGGAGAACCATCAATGCAACTAGTTAGGGACCGTCAACTAATTGCATAATCACAATATTCAAATTCCAATAGCTCTTCCACCATGTGATTTAGCAACCTAATTGAACTGTCCATTATGCCTTATATAGAGAGGAATGTTGCACACCCTTTAATTTTCTCATAAAATTATTCCTACATTTAAAATTATTCCTACATTAAAAAAATCATTTAAATTGCACTAGCTCCTTGACCATGTGACCTAGACATATCACACCAACTGTGGAATGTTCACAGGGTAGGGACAACAGCTATACACACTTTGGTTTTCTGAAAAGTTATTTAATTTTCTTTTACCTTAATTTATTAGTAACATGTTTTACTTACAATTTCAATAGGTCATTGATCACATGACCTAGACACCTCAAACCAACTTTGAAATGTTCAGAGGGTAAGGACACACATCACACACCTTTTGGTTTTCCGATAAAGCACAACATTAGAGCCCCAACTCTCTGACTCACTCAGTTTCACACAACATTAGAGCCCCAACTCTCTGACTCCCTCAGCTTCACACAACATTAGAGCCCCAACTCTCTGACTCCCTCAGCTTCACACAACATTAGAGCCCCAACTCTCTGACTCCCTCAG
>QNTS01002495.1:107091-117771 GCA_003317085.1 Hucho hucho
ACAGTAGTGCACTATGTAGGGAATAGGGCTCTGGTCAACAGTAGTGCACTATATAGGGAATAGGGCTCTGGTCAACAGTAGTACACTATATAGGGAATAGGGCTCTGGTTAAAAGTAGTGCACTATATAGGGAATCGGGCTCTGGTCAACAGTAGTACACTATATAGGGAATAGGGCTCTGGTCAACAATAATGCACTATATAGGGAATAGGCCTCTGGTCAACAGTAGTGCACTATATAGGGAATAGGGCTCTGGTCAACAGTAGTACACTATATAGGGAATAGGGCTCTGGTCAACAGTAGTACACTATATAGGGAATAGGGCTCTGGTCAACAGTAGTGCACTATATAGGGAATAGGGCTCTGGTCAACAGTAGTACACTATATAGGGAATAGGGATCTGGTCAACAGTAGTACACTATATAGGGAATAGGTCTCTGGTCAACAGTAGTGCACTAAATAGAGAATAGGGGTCTTTATTTTATTTTCATTTGATTATTTCACCTTTATTTAACCAGGTAGTTCTATATGATGTCATAATACAGGTAGGCCAGTTGAGAACAAGTTCTCATTTACAACTGCGACCTGGCCAAGATAAAGCAAAGCAGTGCGACACAAACAACAACACAGAGTTACACATGGAGTAAACAAACGTACAGTCAATAACACAATAGAAAAGTCTATATACAGTGTGTGCAAATGGCGTAAGGAGGAAAGGCAATAAATAGGCCATAGTAGCGAAGTAATTACAAATTAGTAAATTAACACTGGAGTGATAGATGTGCAGATGATGATGTGCAAGTCGAAATACTGGTGTGCAAAAGAGCAAAAAAAGTAAATAAAAACAATATGGGGATGAGGTAGGTAGTTGGATGGGCTATTTACAGATGGGCTATGCACAGCTGCAGCGATCGGTAACCAGTGAGCTGAAATAAGGCGGAGCTTTACCTAGCAAAGACTTGTAGATGACCTGGAGCCAGTGGGTCTGGCGACGAATATGAAGCGAGGGCCAGCCGACGAGAGCATACAGGTCGCAATGGTGGGTGGTATATGGGGCTTTGGTGACAAAACAGATGGCACTGTGATAGACTGCATCCAGTTTGCTTAGTCGAGTGTTTGAGGCTATTTTGTAAATGACATCGCCGAAGTCGAGGATCGGTACGATAGTCAGTTTTCCGAGGGTATGTTTGGCAGCGTGAGTGAAGGAAGCCGATTCTGGATTTAATTTTGGATTGGAGATGTTTAATATGAGTCTGGAAAGAGAGTTTACAGTCTAACCAGACACCTAGGTATTTGTAGTTGTCCACATATTCTAAGTCAGAACCGTCCAGAGTAGTGATGCTAGGTGGGCGAGCGGGTGCGGTCAGTGATCGGTTGAAGAGCATGCATTTAGTTTTACTAGCGTTTAAGAGCAGTTGGAAGCCATGGAAGGAGTGTTTGTTAACTTCTTAGGGATCGGTGGCACGCTAGCAGTCCACCTACGACAACATCTGGTGAAATGCAGAGCGCCAAATTCAAATGACAAAAATAGTAATATTAAACATTCATGAAAATACAAGTGTTATACACCATTCAACAGCTTAGAATCTTGGTAATCGAACCGCGTTGTCGGATTTACAATAGGCTTCACGGCGAAAGCAAAACATTTGATTGTCTGAGGACAGCGCCCACAACAACATATTATTCAAACAAGCACAGGGCGTTACAAAATGTTAAATAAAGTTGCATATCGCGGGGACTATTCGATGCTAGTGCAGTCCACCACAAGATGTTTTTGTGCAGGTCAAGGGCAGTCAGGTCTGGAGTGAACCAAGGGCTACATCTGTTCTTAGTTCTACATTTTTTGAATGGAGCATGATTATTTAAAATGGTAAGGAAATCACTTTTAAAGAACGACCAGGCATCATCTACTGACGGGATGAGGTCAATATCCTTCCAGGATACCCGGAAGTCTCTCACTGTTGCCACTGTAACAGGCGGCATCAGTGAGAGACTTATTTCTGGAGAGATTCATTTTTTCGAGCTCGAACTGTTTGGGCATAGACCTGGAAAGTATGACAGAACTTTGCAGGCTATCTCTGCAGTAGATTGCAACTCCTCCCCCTTTGGCGGTTCTGTCTTGACGGAAAATGTTGTAGTTGGGGATGGAAATCTCAGCAGTAGTGCACTGTATAGGGAATAGGGCTCTGGTCAACAGTAGTGCACTATATAGGGAATAGGCCTCTGGTCTAAAGAAGTGCACTATATAGGGAATAGGGTGCCGTTTGGGACACAGCTCATGTGTTTCAGCACTTTATTGTCCCATTACTCTGATTGGTTGTTCCTTGGCGTTCTTCCACTAAACTTTTTAAGTAAACGGAATATAACAGAATGTCACATCACAGGAACACTGGTGCAAACTGGTAACACTTTACAAAAGAAAATAAGTAGTCAATAATGCATTATAATGCTGTCATTGTGCATCGTTATGCTTGTCATGAGCAACAATGACCCCCCTACCCCCTGTGTGCTTTTGCAGTTTGAACATAACATAACATTGGACAGAAGTCATAGTAAAGTGAACTACTGCTAATAATATACTGCAGTGAACTATTACTACTACAATACTGCAGTAAACTACTATACTACAGTGAACAACTACCACTGTATAGCCATCACATGTAGTAACCTACACTAAGCAGGGACAGGGAGTGTACTGTCCTAGTCTTAGTCCTAAAAGTGCTAACAGGGATCAATAACATCATCATTTCAAAACTATGTTTATCCTTCTGAAAAGTTAGGACATTTCAGCTAAAACTGAAAATGTTGACTCAATAGTGCACTTTGTGATAAAAGCAACACATTTGGAGCAGCGGTAGATGTATGTACTTATAACGACACAGGGCGAGACCTAGATGCAGACACAGGAGGCAGATGGTTAGAGTCTCTGATATTTATTGAACAAGGGGCAGGCAAAAGTTCATAATCCAGGTCAGAGCTTCAAACGGTACAGGGCGGCAGGCAGGCTCAAGGTCAGGGCAGGCTGAATGGTCAGGCAGGCGGGCTTAGTGTCAGGGCAAGCAAGAGGTCAGAACCGGGATGACTAGAAAAACAGAGACTAGGAAAAAACAGGAGCTCGGAAAAACACGCTGGTGAGCTTGACAAGACAAGACGAACTGGCAACAGACAAACAGAGAACACAGGAATAAATACACTGGGAATAATGGGGAAGATGGGTGACAGCTGGAGGGGGGTGGAGACAATCACAAAGACAGGTGAAACAGATCAAGGTGTGACAGTACCACCCCCCCATATATCTGGGCGCATACCTGGTTGCCCGGGGTGCTGTCAGTGAAAGTCGGCGATGAGGGCTGGGTCCAGGATGTCTTTAGCTGGGACCCAGCACCTCTCCTCCTGGCCACAACCCTCCCAGTCAACCAGGTACTGGAAACCCCTTCCCCGTGGTTCGAACACTCAGTAGACGTCTCACCGTGTACGCCGGATGGCCATCGATGACACGGGGAGGAGGGTTGGGCCTGGAAACAGAAGACAATGAGCTGTGAGACTTAATCCTGGACACATGAAAAGTAAGGTGTATACGGAGGGTATGGGGTAACAGCAGACAAACAGCAGTGGAACTAAGGACTCTAGAGAACTGAGGACCACGATCACAGACAATGTTGACCGGGAGTCCATGGATTCGGAAAACGTGCTGCACCATGAGCTGGGCCGTCTCCTTGGCTGATGGTAACTTGGGCCAGACAGAGCTTGCGGCAGAGTCTTATTTTGAGCACACACCGTGCATGCAGCGACAAAGACCGAGACGTCAGGAACCATAGTGGGCCACCAGAAGCGTTGTCGAAGGAAGGCCAGGGTTCGATGGGCGCCAGGATGACAGGTAAGCCTGGAGGAATGAGTCCATTCCAGGACCGGAGACCAGGCCGAATCAGGGACGAACATCTGGTTAGCCGGGCCCCCTCCAGGGTCCGGCTGGGAACATTGTGCCTTGCGGACCAGGGCCTTAATACCCCAGACAACCGAATCCGCAAGACATGAGGTAGGGAGGATGGTCTCAAATTCAGAGGGTGTGGCAGCAGAACTGTACAGGTGAGAGAGGGCGTACGGCTTCACATGAGCGGTAGGAGAAAGGGCGTACGGACCCTGGGTGGTAGGAGATGGTGAAGTTGAACCTGGTGAATAACAGGGCCCAATGGGCCTGCCTAGAGTTAAGGTGCTTGGCTGGTCAGTCCACACCAAAAGGGATGTTCCGCCCCTTCCAGCCAGTGCCTCCACTCCTCCAACGCCATCTTATCCGTCTGAAGTTCCCGGTTACCAACGTCATAGTTCCTTTCCGCGGAGTTGAGACGATGGGACAGGAAGGCAAAGGGATGAAGCTTTTGGTCCTGGACAGACCGCTGGGACAGGACAGCACCTACTCCCATGTCCCACGACCTCAACCACAAACTGACGGACCGGTTCCGGATGGATGAGGATGGGAGCAGTAGTGAACCGCTGCTTAAGATCCCCAAAAGCCTTGTCCGCTGCTGCAGACCATGTGAACGGTACTTTGGGAGAGGTGAGTGCAGAGAGGGGAGCCGCCAGGGCGCTGTAGCCCAAGATGAAACAGCGGTAGAAATTAACAAACCCCAGGAACCATTGTAACTGCACCCTGGACGTGGATTGGGGCCAATCCAACACCGCCCTCACCTTTTCAGGATCCATCTGGACATTCCCTTCAGCGTTGACGTATTCCAGAAAGGAGATAGTAGAGTGGTGAAAATTGCACTTTGCTTTCACAAACAGCTGATTCTCCAGGAGGCACTGAAGGACTTGTCGGATATGTGGAACATGTTCTTGGGCAGAACGGGATAAAACAAGGATGTCGTCGAGGTAGACAAACACAAAACGATTCAACATGTCCTGGAGCACATCGTTTACCATGGCCTGGAAAACAGCAGGAGCGTTGGTGAGCCCAAACGGCATGACCAGTTACTCATAATGCCCACTGGCAGTGTTGAAGGCCGTCTTCCACTTGTCTCCCTCACGTATCCGAACAAGGTGGTAGGCATTCCGAAGGTCCAGCTTGGAAAAGATGGTAGCCCCCTGGACAGGTTCGAAAGCAGAGGAGAGGAGTGGCAGAGGGTAACGATTCTTAACCGTGATGTCATTGAGGCTCCGCTAGTCGATACATGGACGCAGGGGAGGCAGAAGAGCGAATGCTCCCGGCAGCCAGAGAGTCCTCAATGTACTCCTCCATGGCCTTGGTCTCTGGGCCAGACAAGGAATATAGATGGCCTCGAGGCGGTGTGGTTCCCTGGAGGAGGTCAAAAGCGCAGTCATAAGGACGATGCGGAGGAAGAGAGGTATCATGAGCCTTGCTGAAAACCTCCAGGTCACGGTACTCTGCGGGCACGGCAGAGAAATCCGAGGCTATACTTAAACCTGGAGGCGGACGTTCCGGGGCAGGCTGCGCCACCTTAAGGCAATGTGAGTGGCAGAACGGGCTCCAACCCAGGATTGAACCCGTAGTCCAGTCAATAACGGGGTTGTGCTTCTGGAGCCATGAGAATCCCAAAACAACAGGGGCGTGGGGAGATTTGATGAGAAGCTGTATGGACTCACTGTGATTGCCTGATACCCACAGTTTAATGGGAACTGTGCTGTGCGTGACCCTGCCAACGGAGCGGCCGTCCAGTGCTCTGGCGTCCATGGGAACGGAGGGGAGTTGTGTGGAGATACCTAGCTCAGATACCAGGGTAGCGTCCATAAAACTCTCATCTGCCCCAGAGTAGATGAGCACCCGGAGAGACTTAGACCGGTCACCCCACAGCAGGATAACAAAAACGGGAGTACGAGTAATGGGAGTTAGAAAACTCCCCGTCTAGCATACCAGCGTACTCGTTCCTACTGATGAGCCTGGTTATTTAACTGGGCAGGTGGC
Organism: Hucho hucho; assembly: GCA_003317085.1. Taxonomy (NCBI): domain Eukaryota; kingdom Metazoa; phylum Chordata; class Actinopteri; order Salmoniformes; family Salmonidae; genus Hucho; species Hucho hucho. The sequence continues at coordinate 113,012 of QNTS01002495.1, forward strand.
TATGTAATGCCCTGTAGATCCACAATACAGACAACAGTTGGAGCTCAGCCTTTGTGAACGTTCCTTAGGCGATAATCTAGCTCTGCCCAGTTGCATAGGCTCCAGAGTAAACGAGTCACCCATTGCCGATGATTCCCGAGGGAACTCGGGTGGCTTTGGCACAAAGACAGGTGAAACAGATCAGGGTGTGACAGTACTCTTAAAATATATACATATGGAGCAGCCCCAGATTTGACCATTAGGGCATGGCAGTCACTATAACGGCAAAAAAAAAGATTTAAAAAAAAGATATGAAGTTTCCAGTGTATACCAAGTAGGCTCTGATCTTTCAGATACAATTGGAACTAAGTTAATATCCCATATAACTGTCACGATCTTCAAAAGGAGCGGCCCAAGATGCAGCGAGGGTTCCAGTATACATACTTTATTTACATAATGAAACTGGCAAAAACAACAAACAATAACAAGACCGTAACGCTGGTGTGGCACAACACAGGCAGGCGCACACACACACACAGAAATACAAAGAATGACCCACGAAATCAGTGGGGAATTACAAACTTAAATATGGTCCCCAATTAGAGGTAACGAAACTCACCTGCCTCTAATTGGGAACCATCAATGAAACCAAAACAAAGAAATACACCACATAGAACAAAACCCCTGATCACGTCCTGACCACAAACACCATAGAGAAGCCAAAAAAGGGCTATCTCTGGCCAGGACGTGACAATAACGTTGTAAAGTTAGAGCTAAAAGTCTGATGGCACTTGCGCCCATGGCAGTGGCCGTTATAGGTACCATACCAGTACAGTATGTCAGATTTAGCTCACATTGACAATTTCTCAGCATCTGAGTATCACAGAAACACAGCATTTGAATGAGTAACAGAAACATTTTCATGAAAAGTTGCTATGGATGAAATTGATCACAAATCACTTGTCAAAACATGTTTTTTTTTAAACATACAGAAATGTATATTTTAAACATTTGTGAAAATGTTTAAATATATGCTTATTGTGGGGAATTAAAACCATTTACTTTTGTTACAAAAGGTTCATGCAAAAAAAGTGTTAATTCTTAACATTTCAAAAAATTATCCCAGTTGGCACATTTAGAGTTATAAATATATTGTCACTTTTAGGGTTAAAACTAATGGGACATTTAAACACCAACCAGATCTTTCAGACAATTAATCCCATTTCAAAGGTCAACAGTGGGTGGGTGAATGCTAGCACGTTAGGCTAGTGCTGTTAGTTTTAGTCTGAATTTGTGTGGTGATTGTTGGCTTGTCCTCAGTGTGCTACCACGTTAGGCTAGTGCTGTTAGCATCTGGTGTGGTGATTGTTGGCTTGTCCTCAGAGCGCTAAATTAAGCTAATAGGCGAGGCTAATCCTGTTAGCACCACTTTCCCTCTCTGGGAACAGAATCATACAAGGAACACTCAGCAACAGTGAAGCTGTAAATGCAGTCAGGTGGCTAATCATTCACTGTTTGATGGGTTATTCTTGCACCTGGCAGAAGAGGCATTTCATTTAGCCTGGGAATTGACCACTGAGATTGAATGGACTTAACCTGCAATGCTAATCTGTAGCTCGCTCAGCAGATAGAGCTGTGTGTGTGTGTGTGTGTGTGTGTGTCTACTGTCTCTAACCAACACCTGCACTGTCAGTCTCTGTTCTATTTATATAATCTCTCTCTCTCGCTCTCTGTCTCTCTCTCGCGCTCTCTGTCTCTCTCTCTCTCACGCTCTCTCTCTCCCTCTCTCAATTCTATTCAATTCAAGGGGCTTTTCCGGCATGGGAAACACATGTTAACATTGCCAAAGCAAGTGAAGTAGATAATATTAAAAAGTAAAAAAATAAATAAAAATGAACAGTGAACATTACACTCACAGAAGTTCCAAAAGAATAAAGACATTACAAATGTATATATACAATATATATACAGTGTTGTAACGATGTACAAAAGGGAAAATAAATAAACATAAATATGGGTTGTATTTACAATGGTGTTTGTTCTTCACTGGTTGCCCTTTTCTTGTGGCAACAGGTCACAAATCTTGCTGCTGTGATGGCACACTGTGGTAATTCACCCAGTAGATATGGGTGTTTATCAAAATCGGGTTTGTTTTCTAATTCTTTGTGGATCTTTGTAATCTGAGGAAAATATGTGTCTCTAATATGGTCATACATTTGGCAGGAGGTTATGAAGTGCAGCTCAGTTTCCACCTCATTTTGTGGGCAGTGTGCACATAGCCTGTCTTCTCTTGAGAGCCAGGTCTGCCTTTCTCAATAGCAAGGCTATAGTCACTGAGTCTGTACATAGTCAAAGCTTTCCTTAAGTTTGGGTCAGTCACAGTGGTCAGGTATTCTGCCACTGTGTACTCTCTGTTTAGGGCCAAATAGCGTTCTAGTTTGCTCTGTTTTTTTTGTTAATTCTTTCCAATGTGTCAAGTAAGTATCTTTTTGTTTTCTCATGATTTGGTTGGGTTTAATTGTGTTGCTGTCCTGGGGCTCTGTGGGGTCTGTTTGTGTTTATGAACAGAGCCCTAGGACCAGCTTGCTTAGGGGACTCTTCTCCAGATTAATCTCTCTGTAGGTGATGGCTTTGTTATGGAAGGTTTGGGAATCGCTTCCTTTTAGGTGGTTGTAGAATTTAACCTGTTTGGGCTAGGTGGACCGCTAGAGGCAACATCCGGTGAAATGCAGAGCTCCAAATTCAAATTACAAAATAGTAATATTAAACATTCATGAAAATACAAGTATTGCACACCATTCAAAAGCTTAGAATTTTGGTAATCGAATTGTTGGATTTACAATAGGCTTTACGGTGAAAGCAGATCATTCGATTGTCTGAGGACAGCGCCCCACAAAAACATATTATTCAAACCAGCACAGGCGTTACAAAATCAAATATAGCGATAAAATAAATCACTTACCTTTGAAGATCTTCCTCTGTTTGCAATCCCAAGGGTCCCAAGGACACAAAGAATGGTCGTTTTGTTCGATAAACTCCTTTATATCCCGAAAAGTCAGTTTAGTTGGTGCCAGGGAGTTCTGTAGTCCAGTCGTTCAATATGCAGACAAAGAAATCCCAAAAGTACCGGTAAAGTTCGTCCAAACAAGTCAAACGATGTTTCTAATTAATCCTCATGTGTCAAATATTTAAATAAACTATAATATTTCAGACAGAGGATAGTCTGTTCAAAAGGGAAGAAAAATAACGAAGAGCGCGCACACTGTCACGCACGCAAAACATGAATGTCCGTTTCAACAGCCACTTGAAAGAACTTCTATTTCTTGTTCGTTTTTCAAAGAACAAGCCTGAAACCTTGTCTAAAGACTGTTGATTTTCCTCTGGTTTTTGCCTGCCATATCAGTTCTGTTATACTCACAGACATTATTTTAACAGTTTTAGAAACTGTCAAATACAACTAATTATATGCATATCCTAGCTTCTGGGCCTGAGTAACAGGCAATTTACTTTGGGCACGCCAGACTCTCCGAACTTCCAAACACTGCCCCCTAGCCCGGAGAGGTTAACTGATCTTTTCTGGATTCTGCTAATTAGCGGGTATCTGCCTAATTCTGCTCTGCATGCATTATTTGGTGTTATTGTACAGAGAGGATATTTTTGCAGAATTCTGCATGCAGAGTCTCAATTTGGTGTTTGTCCCATTTTGTGAATTCTTCGTTGCTGAGCGGACCCCAGACCTCACAACCACAAAGGGCAATGGGGTTCTATAAAGTATTTTTAGCCAGATCCTAATTGGTATGTCGAATTTTATGTTCCTTTTGATGGCATAGAATGCCCTTCTTGCCTTGTCTCTCAGATCGTTCACAGCTTTGTGGAAGTTACCTGTGGCGCTGATGTTTAGGCCGAGGTATGTATAGTTTTTTGTGTGCTCTAGGGCAACGGTTTCTAGATGGAATTTGTATTTGTGGTCCTGGAGACTGGACCTTTTTTGGAACATCATTCTTTTGGTCTTATTGAGATTTACTTTCAGGGCCCAGGTCTGGCGGAATCTGTACATAAGATCTAGGTGCTGCTTTAGGCCGTCCTTGGTTGGTGACAGAAGCACCAGATCACCAGCAAACAGTAGACATTTGACAGATTCTAGTAGGGTGAGGCCGGGTGCTGCAGACTATTCTAGTGCCCTTGCCAATTCGTTGATATATATGTTGAAGATGGTGGGGCTTAACTTCTTAGGGATCAGCATGGTGCGTTGGGGCGCTAGCGCCCCACTCCTGACACTACCAGGTGAAATGCAAGGCGCCAAATTAAAAATCCAAAAGTTGAATTATTAAACATGCACCAATATACAAGTGTTTCATACTCATCAAAAGCTCTGTTTCTTGGCAATATCACAGCGTTGTCAGATTTCAAAAAGGCTTTACGGCGAAAGCACCACATTTGATTGTTTGAGGGTAGCACCTTCACTATTTTTCCCATTACCATGAATTCATTAGCCTTCACGGTTCACACAAAACACATTTCACAGCGAAAACAAATCAATTACCTTTTGAAGAACTTCTGCTGAGGTCTTCCCAAGTGTCCAACGAAGACAATCCATGGTTCTTTTGTTAGAAAAAGTAATGTATTATATCCATAAATCTCTGTTTGGTTCGCGCGTTTATATTCAGAAACTACAGCCTCCACTCCTCCATTGAAACGTGAAGAGAACTCGTTCAACTTATACCTATAAACTTGTCCAAGAACAATCAAACATCCTTTTTAATGTATCCTTAGGAACACTT
>QNTS01002495.1:165789-176116 GCA_003317085.1 Hucho hucho
CTACCAAGCAAAGTATATACAGACCAAGCAGAAGGACCAAGCAGAACATATAGCTACCAAGCAAAGTATATACAGACCAAGCAGAAGGACCAAGCAGAACATATAGCTACCAAGCAAAGTATATACAGACCAAGCAGAAGGACCAAGCAAAACATATAGCTACCAAGCAAAGTATATACAGACCAAGCAGAAGGACCAAGCAGAACATATAGCTACCAAGCAAAGTATATACAGACCAAGCAGAAGGACCAAGCAAGTAAGCATTAACATTTACCGTAGGCTAGCTCCAGTATACACCAGCCCTTAGATGGCATCAAACATTATTTACGGTGTAGTCAGGACTAGTCTGAACCCTGCTCTTACTACTTTAGTCCTGTTGCTACAGCTTGCAGTCTTAAAAAGGTTCTTAGTGAGAGAGTCAGCACCACAACACAAACAAGCAGCAGAGGTTTTGAAATGAACCTATAAGTACATGTACACTTCCAAGGCTGAGACAGGCAGGCAGCTAGGGGCTATTCTCAGACGAACAAAACATGTTTATGGATTCAACCAGTTACACTAGCAACAGCATAAACATATTTAGATCCCTGACCTCAGACCTGTATTTGGGTGAAAACAGTACATACTAGGTAGCTGACAACTTGTTTATGAGCTGTTCCCAGACCTGTACTTGGGTGACGACAGTAGATAGCTCTATGCTGACACTTGTTTATGAACAGATTCCAAACCTGTATTTGGGTGATGACAGTAGAGACTAGGTAACTGACACATTATTTATGAGCTGTACCCAGACCTGTACTTAGGTGAAGACAGTCAATTGCTCTAAGCGGACACTTGTGCAAAACCGATGTGAAAGCTGACATGAATATATAAACGTAGGTACATGACATAATGACGGCACGTATAACATTTTGCGCTACACATGCAACACAGCATTCCTAACCTGTCTGCTGTGTGGATCGAGCAGTCAACAAGTCGAGCAGTCATTTGAAAGAGTAAGAACGTTTCAGCGAGACAACTCCAAGGCGAAATCCATTAACGGCCAAGATACCGTGGGTGATGTTGGCTTTCGCCGACTGGTCGAGCACCGGTACACACTACCAAGTGTGCTATTTTTCAGGATGTTGCCCTACCGCAGTTACAAAGTAATAACGTCGCTGCTACTAGCTTCACGACATACATACTATGGAACACCATTTGAGTCTTTGCGGGTCCAAAAAAAATGTACACGTCAAATAACACTTTTTGACAAGTTAAAATTAGCTTTTAATTTCCCACGTAAAATAACACAGTTCTATTATAGAATATTGTGTGTGCTGAATTTGCCCGTGCGCGCCACCACTACTATCAGTAGCACTGTCAAAGCTGTACAAAACAAGTCTGCAAACAAGCAAACACCGGGCCACGAACGATGTGTTTACAATACCACGTTGGTAATAAAGCATCATTTGTTTGACCACAACTTCTGGGGTAGCTAGCTTCAGCTTGGCACCTAGCAAGCATCAATACAACCAGCCTGAAAACAATGACCAGTAGAAACTGCAGTCATTTTCATTATTCTTAGCAATGATTTAGGAATCCTTGTGAGTAAGTATTAGCTAGGTAGCCACTTGTTGTTCGTCTATTGAAATTGAACTTCAGTTCATGAAAATAAATAGCTAGTCAGCTACTTAACCGTGTTGCCCAGAGCTAACGTTATAAGCAACCAGCTAGCTTCATCTGCCTAGTGATGCTCGACCGGACCGGGTTATGAAGCTAGCCACAATAAGGATTAGGCACAATAGTGGAATTTGCAGTTTGCCTTCAAAATAAAAGTACCTCTTTGAAAGTGACACAGAAGGTTACAATTGGTGGAATCATGCCATATTTAGACTAGATAATGTTAAACAAGGTTGGAATGTGAAGCAATGAAATGGGAATCAGTCTACTCAGTGACACCCACAGAACACAACTGTGAAGAGTTTACGCAAATATTAGCGTTGTAGCTCTTATCGCGGGACTGTGACTGTGTGAAATCACCTCCCCAGTCAGCCTATTGTGTGTATTGACGTTCATATTGCACTGTACAGCTTTACCTAAGGATTGGGGATCAATGAAATGGGGTATCAGTCTACTCAATACCCAAGATATATTTTCCCAACGTCCTCCTCAAGAGTTATCAGACTCCAAAACATCCACGCAGTATTGTTTTTCCTCTGGAATAGTGTTCAATACACACAGGTTGACAATAAATTGTTAAATTCACATTTGTTTCAGAGTCCCGCAATAAGAGCTACGACGCTAATGTTCTCTGGGTGTCACGGAGTAGACTGTTACCCCATGTCATTGATCCACAATCCATAGGTAAGGCTGTACAGTGAAATAAGTATGTCCCCAATGCAATGCTAAAGTATAATACATCCAGTGTGATTTCAACAGATTTTTGTCAAATTAACAAATAATTGTCTTTTGTTGATTTTCTATAACATTCCAACCTTGTTTAGCATGATCTATTCAATTATGGCATAATTCTACTATTTGTATTCATTTGCATCACTGTCAATGACATACTTTTATTTTGAAGGCTAACCGCAAAGTCCACTACTGTGGCTAATCCTTATTGTGGCTAGCTTCACATAGATGGGTCCGACCACCATTAAATCAAATAAGAACTGTGTTATAAATGAGGGTTGTTTTAGATGATGGCACCTAGCTATATAGCTAGCTAACTATAGCTACTGAAACAGATTGTCGTTTTGACGTGTTTTTGGGGAAGAACATTGTTTACATCCATGAGCTAGCTAGCTTTTTGTTTTTATGACCAGCACTGTAGGTGCGTGAGACAACTTTACCAGCATCATAGCATACGTATTGATTATTCGTTGTGACTGGGGATACACAATATATTGTGAACATATCGGCCGATATTGGCTAAAAATGGCAACATCGGTATCGGCCGATGTCTAGTTTAACGCCCGATGTGCATAACTTGATAACGAAGGTACATGAAGTAATGACGTCACGTAAAATTTTGCGCTATACGTGCAACACAGCATTCCTAAACTAGCCCACAATGTCTGCCAGTCAACAAGTCAAAAGTTCAGCGAGACAACACAAAAGGTGAAATCCATTAAAGCCAAGATAATGGAATTCATTACCCTTGACAATCGACCGTTCTCTGTCGTGGGTGATGTTGGCTTTCGCCGACTGGTCGAGCACCGGTTAACACTACCAATTGCGCTACTTTTCCGATGTTGCCCTACCGGAGGTACACAGTAATACACACTGCTATTAGCTTCACGACATACATACTATGGAACGCCGTTTGAGTCTTTGCGTGTCATAAAAGATACCGTAGCACTGTCAAAGCTGTACAAAAAAGTCAGCAAACAAGCAAACACGGGCCACGAACGAAGTGTTTACAATACCGCGCTGGTAATAAAGCATCATTGGTTCGACCGCAACTTCTGGGGTAGCTAGCTTTTTAAATATTTTTATTTATTTATCCGCTTTAGCTTGGTACCTAGCTAGCACCAATACAACCAGCCTGAACACAATGACCAGTAAAAACTGCAGTCATTTTCATTCTTCTTAGCAATGATTTAGGAATCCTTGTAAGTATTAGCTAGGTAGCCACTTGTTGTTCGCCTACTGAAATTGAACGTTATAAGCAGCCAGCTAGCTTCATCTGGCTAGTGAGGCTCGACCCGGACTGGGTTGTGTTGTGAAGCTAGCCACAATAAGGATTAGGCACAATAGTGGAATTTGCGGTTTGCATTCAAAATAAAAGTATGTCATTGACAGTGATGCAAATGAATACAAATAGTATAATTATGCCAGAATTGAATAGATCATGCTAAATGAGGTTGGAATGTTGTTATATAAAATCAACAAAAGACAATTTGTTAATTTGACAAAAATCTGTTGAAATCACGCTGGAAAAATAATTTCCTTCTTCTCCGGCAACTGAGTTTGGAAGGATGCCTTTATCTTTGTAGTGACTGGGTGTATTGATACACCATCCAAAGTGTAATTAACTTCACCATGCTCAAAGAAATATTCAATTTCTTTTTTTTTTATTATATATTTTGTTTTAACTACCAATAGCTGCTCTTCTTTGAGAGGGAAACCTCCCTAGTCTTTGCGCTTTAATCTGTTTTTGAAATTCCCTGCTCGACTGAGGGACATTACAGAGATGAGGTAGTCATAACAAAAATGATGTTAAACACTATTATTGCACACAGAGTGAATCCATGCAACTTATCATGTGACTTGTTAAGGACATTTTAACTCCTGAACTTATTTAGGCTTTCCATAACAAAAGGGGTTAAATACTTATTAACTCAAGACATTTCAGCTTTCATGTTTTATTAATTTGTAAAAAATTCTAAAAAACATTATTCCACTTTGACATTATGGGGTATTGTGGGTATGCCAGTGACACAAAATCTCAATTTAATCCATTTTAAATTCAGGCTGTAACACAACAACATGTGGAAAGTCAAGGTGTGAAGATTTTCTGAAGGCACTGCATTTGTACATACACTATATATACAAAAGTATGTGGACACCCATTTAAATTAGTGGATTCGGCTATTCCAGCCACACCCATTGTCGACAGGTGTATATAATCAAGCACACAGCCATGCAATCTCCATAGACAAACATTGGCAGTAGAATGGCTTTTACTGACAAGCTCCGTGACTTTCAACGTGGCACCGTCATAGGAAAAGTACAAAACTGTATGCACTGACTACTGTAAGTCGCTCAAGATAAGAGAATCTGCTAAATTACTCAAATGTAAACGTAAAAATTTTAAAAAAAAATGGGTCTCTTAAAAAAATAAGCATTTCGGGTCTGTTGGGAAAGCCACGGATTCATTTCTAAACGGGTCCAACTTTAAACTGTGAAGACCTCTACTGTAGGTAGCTGACACATTGTTTATGAACTGTACCCAGACCTATATTTGTGTGAAGACGCTAGCTGAAATGTTGTTTATGAGTTGAACGAAGGCCTGTATTTGGGCAGACAGGGACAGCGTCATGGCAGACAATATAATTTCAGCCTGTCTATCTGGTACCCAACTGATCACAAAGCGGCAGAACCAGACACAAGCAAAAGATTATGGGAGTACATACGATAAACACATTTTCTCTCACCGCCAGAATGTGTTAGAATGTGTCAGACAGACGGTTGGTGTACTGCAGTGGAGTCAGCTACAATAACAGGTTCTGGATATGATGGAACACACCTGTGTTCAAATACCATTTAAATCTTTGAAATTATTTTAGCATTTGATTCAGCCTGACCTGGAGTGCCAGATGCACCAGGTTTGCACTTTCCATTGCACAAAGGGAAGCTCAATCAAGTTTTAGTATTTCTAATGATTTTGAATAGTATTTGAACCCGGGCTGGACAGAAGCACACTGCTAGACCTGTCTGTGATGCCCTGTCCACCACGCAGGCTTCAAACCCCCAGAGAAATCTCACCCTCTGATCAAAAACTCAACCTGATACACAAATGGAACTGTCCGATTTGTTTCCCCAAAAGATTATCGAAGTCGATTTATAGAGGTAAATGCTGCACATTTTCTCCCACAGTAAGCCTATTGCCTAAACAGGGCATTTAAATGTAAACAGCTTGAAAGCCAGACTAACACATGAACTGATTGTGTGCTCTGGGAACGTGTGCTACGAAGCTCCTTTCTACAACCTCCCTCTCTGCTAGCGCTCGTGCCAGCACCCACAGCCCACCCTCTCTCCAGCTCTCTCTGTCCCAAAGCCCACCCTCTTTCCAGCTCCCTCCCTCTGTCCCACAGCCCACCCTCTCTCCAGCTCCCTCCCTCTGTCCCACAGCCCAGATCTCTCTAGAACACTTACTTAGTGCCCTATCAGACCCTTGTGTGTTTCGCTGGCCCAACATCAACCATAACACCCACTAAACTCCAGCTTCACACAACGCAGTCCCTACAATGGTTACAGACTGCTGCTGGACCCATATGGTTCTGGTCAATAGTAATGCACTACATATGGATTATATAGTGCACTACACTTACGCAATGAAGGTCTACAGTAGTCACAATAGCACTCTGTAGGGTAGCACCGGTGTGTAGCCGGAGGACAGCTAGTTTCCGTCCTCCTCTGGGTACATTGACTTCAATACAAAACCTAGGAGGCTCGTGGTTCTCACCCCCTTCCATAGACTTACACAGTAATTATGATGACTTCCAGAGGACGTCCTCCTAACAAATCAAAGGATCAGAGAATTACCCTAGTACTACGTATGTGTGACTTAGAAGCTTGGTGAGTTGGTGATATTATTGGATAGATTAAGATGGTGAATAGCGATAGATTCAAGCTTCTGGGAAAAACCTGCATTGATTCATGAAATGGATAAAGGTCTGTATACTCAAAACTGCTAACAACGAGAAGTTAAGACGAAACAGGGATGTTCTCAAGCAGCTTATCGACACTACTGCATTTTTGGGCATGCTAGAGTTGGCTTTTAGGCGGCACGATGAAAGGGACAGTTCTACTAACAAGGGCAACTACAAGGAGCTTGCAGAGATAATTGCAGAAGGTGGTTCAACTGTGGCACAGAACCAGATAGCTGGGTGTGTGTGTGTCAGGAGGAATTGTCAGGCCTGATGTTCTAAACAGGGAAACAGTGAACGAGACAGCTGCAGCAGACAGACACCAGAACCATTCTAGAACCTTCACAGAACTCTCCCATCTGCTCATTCTAGAATGTTCCCGTCTCTTTGTATCCCCATCTGCTACTCTTCCTGTGGTCCACAAAAAAAAACTAAACAAGTAACAAAACACTGATGGACAAGTCACACAAACAATACAACTAAAACAGAATGCAGTTCTTAAGAGACTGAATTCACACACCAAATCACATACTTCTATTTACACTCATCCCTTACATACAGGCTCAAATACAAACACTCGCCTATGACACAAATCAACCCCCCACCCCCCACCCAGAGAGACTTAACTTCTGTAAAAGCACATAGCAGCTTTAGCCGGCTTAAAGAAATACCAGTGTTCAAATTTAATTTAGGAAATAATTGGACAAGTTGGAATTTTCCCACACACACACTAAAAGTATTTTGTTTCAGAAGAAGGTCCTACACTAGCCTAATATATTTATGGGAAATTAATAAAAGCTTCAACAAATGCCAGTCCTTGAAAAAATGTAAAATAAACCCAACCTAAAATAATCTGGAGGGATTTAAAATTCTCTACAGTTCTTTACTGTCAAAACACGTTTGAGATAAATCTAGACAAACCAATTTTTTTTAACCACATAACAGTGAGTCAGCCTTCCCTCCATTCCCTGCGTTTGTTGATTACAGTTCTGCTCTCGATTCCATGGACCAACACATTGAATGGAAATCCATGGACCAACACAGTGAATGGAATTCCATGGACCAACACATTCATTGGAATTCCATGGACCAACACAGAGAGAGTCTGGCGTGCCCAAAGTAAAATGCCTGTTACTCAGGCCCAGTAACTAGGACATGCACATAATTAGTAGTATTGGATAGAAAACACTCTGAAGTAAAACTGTTAAAATAATGTCTGTGAGTATAACAGAACTGATTTGGCAGGCGAAAACACGAGGAAAATCCATCCGGAAAATGGGATTTTGTGATGTCACACTTTTTCCTATGACATGCTATTCGATACACAGGGATTTAGCTCCCAGACTGCAGTTCCTATGGCTTCCACTAGATGTCAACAGTCTTTAGACAAGGTTTCAGGCTTGTTTTTTTGAAAAACCAACAAGTAAGAGCTGTTTTCCCCAGTGGACTCTGGAGTGGACTCTACTGTTTGGCGCGCGTGACAGAGAGCGCGCGCTTCGTTTTTTTCCTTTTCTATTGAGCAGGTTATTTTCCGTCTGAAATATTATCGTTTATATACATATTAGGGTACCTAAGGATTGATTTGAAATGTTGTTTGGACAAAGTTTATAGGTATCTTTTTTCGGTTTCGTTTGTATGTATGTTGACTGGAGTGGAACGATGGATTACTGAACAAAACGCACCAACCAAACTGAGCTTTTGGAATATAAAGAGGGACTTTATTGAACAAAAGGACCATTTATTGTGTAGCTGGCACCCTTTGGATTGCCATCAGCGGAAGATCTTCAAAGGTAAGTGATTAATTTTATTGCTATTTTTTGAGTGTTGTGAGACCTGTGCAGGTTATGTTATTATGCTAATGGGGGAAGTATGCGGGGCGCTGTCCTCAGACAATCAAATGTTCTGCTTTCGCCGTAAAGCCTTTTTTGAAATCTGACAACGCTGTGAGATTACCAAGATTCTAAGCTTTTGAATGGTGTGCAACACTTATTTTCATGAATGTTTAATATTACTATTTTTGTAATTTGAATTTGGCGCTCTGCATTTCACAGGATGTTGTCGGAGGTGGGGCGTCTGCGCCCCAAGGATCCCTAAGAAGTTTAACCGTGTTAACCCTCACAAGGATGTGGGGCCCAGACGGCATCCCAAACCGCAAGTGCAAACTAGCTGGCTCCAGTGTTTCCGGGCATCTTCAATCTCTCCATATCACAGTCTGTTGTCCCCACTTGCTTCAAGATGTCCACCATTGTTTCTGTACCCAAGAAAGCGAAGGTAACGGAACTAAATGACTAATCGCCTCATAGCACTTCTGTCATCATGAAGTGCTTTGAGAGACTAGTCAAGGATCATATCACCTCCACCTTACCCGACACCTCAGACCTCAGGCAGGTAGCCTAGTGGTTAGAGCGTTGGACTTGTAACCGGAGGGTTGCAAGTTCGAATCCCCGAGGTAAAAATCTGTCGTTCTGCCCCTGAACAAGGCATTTAACCGTTCCCCGGGCGCCGAAGACGTGGATGTCGATTAAGGCAGCCCCCCGCACCTCTCTGATTCAGAGGGGTTGGGTTAAATGCGGAAGACACATTTCAGTTGAAGGCATTCGGTTGTACAACTGACTAATAATGGTGACTTTGACTTTTTTTGAGACCCAATATAATTTACATACCGCCCCAACAGGTTCACAGACAACGCAATCGCCATCGCACTGACTTATCCCATCTGGACAAGAGGAATACCTATGTAAGAATGCTGTTCATAGACTACAGCTCAGCCTTCAATACCATAGTGCCCTCCAAGCTCATCACTTATCTCGGGGCCCTGGGTCTGAACCCCACCCTGTGCAACTGGGCTTCACCCACGCAAGTCTCCAACTCAAATTTGCAGACACAACAGTGGTAGGCCTGATTACCAACAACGACAAGAGCCTACAGGAAAGAGGTGAGGGCCCTGGCTGAGTGGTGCCAGGAAAACATCCTCTCCCTCAACGTCAACAAAACGAAGGAGCTGATTGTGGACTTTAGGAGAGAGCAGAGAGAGCACGCCCCCATCCACATCGACAGGGCCGCAGTGGAGGGTGAAAAGCTTCAAGTTCCTCTGTGTTCACATCACTGACAATCTGAAATTGTCCACCCACAAAGACAGCGTGGTGAAGAAGCCGCAACAGCGCCTCTTCAACCTCAGGAGGCTGAAAAAAATGTAGCTTGGCCCATAAGACCATTACGGATACACCATTGAGAGCATCCTGTCGGGCTGTATCACCGCCTGGTACAGCAATTCCAGTGTGCGCAACCGCAGGGCTCTCCAGAGGGTGGTGCTCTCCAGGACATCTACAGAACCCGGTGTCACAGGAAGGCCAAGAAGTTCATCAAGGACCTCAGCCACCAGAGCCACGACCTGTTCACCCCGCTACCATCTAGAAGGCGGAGACAGTACAAGTGCATCAAAGCTGGGACCGAGAGAAACAGCTTCTATCTCCAGGCCATCAGACTGTTTAATAGTCACCACTAGCTGGCCTCCACCCAGTACCCAGCCCTGAACCTTAGTGACTGTTACTAGCCTTCTACCACCCAGTACCCTGCCCTGAACCTTAGTGACTGTTACTAGCCGGCTACCACCCAGTACCCTGCCCTGAACCTTAGTGACTGTTACTAGCCGGCTACCACCCAGTACCCTGCCCTGAACCTTAGTGACTGTTACTAGCCGGCTACCACCCAGTACCCTGACCTGAACCTTAAAAACTACTGCCCTATGTACATAGTCATTAACACTGGTCACATTAATTATGTTCGCATACGGTTTTACCCACTTCATATGTATATACTGTATTCTAGTCAAGGCTCATCCTGTATACAGTAACTACAGCTGTACACACCTTTTCTATTCATATGCTGTCCATAATGTCTATAAACACTTCATATAGACAGTATGGACAGTCTATAAACACCATCCTATATAACTACTGTCCATAATGTCTATA